>CAUDMG010000584.1:1070000-1117500 GCA_958450375.1 Homarus gammarus
CATTATCACCAATATCTTGTCTGGGCAAGCCGACAAGTTCAAGGGTTCGTGGCAACACCCACGATCCAAACACTGGCATCTCGTTGACTACATCATTGTCAGAGACAGGGAAAGCCGAGATGTCTTCATCACCCGTGCCATGCGTGGCTCAGACCACTGTGACACTGTTCATCGGCTCGTCAGAGCCAAGCTCTCACTTCATGTCGCCCCAAAACGGCGAAGGCAGCAAGCCTCCAGAAGAGGTTTTAACACTAAACGTCTGGAGCATCCAGCAGTAGCACATGCTTTCAGAGAGCACCTCGAACATGGGCTTATAAACAACCCAACAGCAAACAACGTGAATTCCAGTACAGAATGGGATACTCTCGACACTATGACGACAAAAACCTCGAGAGAGACCCTCGGCCAGTTCAAAAGGATACACCAGGACTGGTTTGATGAAAATGACCCGGCAATCAAAATTCTCATCGATGATAAACGTGCTGCTTTAGCTGACTGGTAGAACAACCCTCAGTCTCGGACAGAAGCTGATACCTTCCACAAGAAGAAAGCGGTTGTCCAGCGCGAGCTTCGCAATCTAAAGAACAACTGGTTTAAAAATAAACCATATGAAACACAAAAAACCTGCAGATCCGCACAAGATGCACGAATTTTTCATTTCCACCAAAACATTTTATGGGCCAATCACTCGTGGCGCAGCCCCCCCCCCCCCTCTCTACTCAACTGACGGTAACTCCATAATTAAAGACGATGAAGGCCTCCTTCAGTGCTGGAAAGAGCGCTACCATTCACTGTTCAACAGAAACACCGATGTGGATGTCCTAACTACCCAGCAGGTCCCCCAGCATCCAGAGCTGACCCACCTCAACTATCCTCCATCCTTGGATGAGGTAGCTACTGCCATCAAACAGATGAAAAATAACAGTCTCGTGGCCTGATGGAATCCCAACTGAGGTGTATAAAGCAGGAGGACCTCTGCTTTTATTTATTTATCTATTTAATTATCTTTTTTTTTTTTTAACAGTATTAGCCCACCCGGGCACAGGTCACTGACCCATATGGTGGCCTGGAGGGCGAAGATGTAATAATAATAATAATAATAATAATAATAATAATAATAATAATAATAATAAACAATTAATAATACATATATAATTTATAAGAAAAAATACAAAATTACGAATAAATATAATAAAATAATGATAACACTATTAACACTGTAATAATAATAATAATAATAATAATAATAATAATAATAATAATAATAATAAAGAACCGCAGACATCGATGAAGAGATTCATCATCGGATCAGATGTGCATCTCAAGCCTTTGGCAGACTCCGTACCCGTGTCTTCAGCTGTAGGGAGCCGAAATTATCTACAAAGTTGCACGTGTATCGAGCAGTGGTCCTCCCCAACCTGCTACTGTATATGGCACCGAGATATGGGTCACATACAGGAGGCATATCAAGGCACTTGATAACTTTCACCAACGTAGACTACGTTGGTGAAAGTTTTCAAGTGTTTGCTGGGAAGACAAGAGAACAAATGCCAGTATTCTTGCTGACACCACCTGTAGAAGCATCGAGGCTACCATTATCCATGAACAACTACGTTGGACTGACCGTGTTACCAGCATGGACGACAGTTGACTGCCAAAGCAGCTACTTGACAGTTACCTAACGAATAGTAAACTTAACGCTGGCGGGTAACTGAAAAGGTATAAGGATAGTCTAAAGACAAACCTGAAAAAGTGCCAAATCGACCCCCTCACCTGGGAGACGATTACTCCACACCGTAACGCTTGGAGGAGCACCACACGAGAAACCTATACGTGCACGAACTGATCGCTATAAGAACAGCCCAGTCCCAACCATTGTAAAACTTATCAATAACTTGTAATAAACCAGTGTATTCACTCCCAGTAAATACTACTTCTTGCACTGTCACTATGTTGAAATGAACTGTAGTTTGAGCTTTTCCCCATCTAGTTATTATATATATTATTTGTATCACTTATGTTACTTGTATATTATTTGTAAATCGAAACCCATTCCCCAAATATGTAACTGTATATTTTCAGCCTTCTTGCTGCTATGCTCTTTCAATAAACTGTTAATTATTATTATTATTATTATTATTTTCGAGTTAGCCCGACTGCATAACGAGGCAGACAAGCGCCAAAGCCGGAAAGATGCTGCTGCCGCCGCCCCTCCCACACTAGATGTAGCCCTCCACACGTGCAACATGTGATCAACCCTGCCGATCCCGTATCGGCCTCTCTAGTCACCTCAGAGCTCACAACGAAGGTGACATCCCTCATAACTCATATCACTGTATCATAGCTGGATGATCGTCATACTCGATTCCAAGTGACAGTAAAGTAGTTAGTTAGTTAGTTGGTTAGTCATTCAGTCAGTCAGTGGTGTAATGGTCAGCATGCTCGCCTCGCAAGCGAACAGCCAGGGTTCGATCCCCAGGTAGCGTCAAACTATGGGCAAGTTTCTTTACGCCATTTGCCTCTGTCTACCCACCAGTAATTGGGAACCTGGATGTTAATCGATTTGCGCATCGTATTGCTAGGTAATGGTTAGCCAGTGCAGTTGGCGAGTTGCCCGGTCTTCTCGGGCTATTCCTTGACACTGGGTCAAGCAGCTCGTTAACTCAGGTTGTGGTTGTTTTGTTGGCGATAGCTTCTACACCTTAAACAAATTCTCGCTTAGGTGGCCCTTAGGCCGGCCATCCTCGTTACACGAGGGGCAACCATTATAACACCTAAAATAGTTGAACAAGACAGCGGAAGACGCCATATTGTGTGTACAAAGACGGACAACACAACCCCCACATAGTAAGTGTATGTTCATCACTACATCTTCCCTCTCACACCACCAGGATACTCGGCCTTATTCTCTCCTTCTGTATGATCCAAATTACCATCACGTGTAGTCATCTCCGGTACTGTCAGCTGTAACAGCATTAGTGTAGGGAGGGAGGGAGGGTAATCACAGAGTTAACAGGGACACAAGGTGACTCACCAGGTAGGTAAGGTCATTTAGGAAAGGTAATACACCTCAGGTAAGTTTATTATTAGGAGGATAATATTAACAATCTTAATAAGCTAAGTTAATATTTTCCTTAACGCATCAAACAAACAAATTTTTCAACAAAAACTGAGTTCATTTTGTCCGTAAAATACCTGAAAAACAACTACTAACTAGTTCACTACAGCACAGTTTTGTAGGTGAAAATGGCGCCCAAACTGCTCTGAGACTGTACTATATTTAGGTGATTTCTGCCAATTATTGTAGTTAACAGTGAACGTGAGACCCTCTAAGACCCTGGGCCAAAGATCTCATACTGTACACTTAAGTTATAGTATATTGTGATGGCTCTCTCTCTCTCTCTCTCTCTCTCTCTCCTCAACCATATGGCAGTGGCTGGCATTGGTCACACGTGGCAGTGTTTGGGTGTGACAGTGCCAGACAGTGCCCGGTGGAGGGTGACTCAGGCCACTTACGTCTCAAAGGAACCGAAAGAAAACACGTGTCTACCAGGAGCCAAGGGGAGGGTAGGAGGGGACGGGAGGGGAGGCGAGGGAGGTGAAATGGGATGGGGGGAAGGAGGAGGGGAGAGGGTGGAGAGGTAGGAGACATACATACTGTACATACAGTACATATATACAGTATATTTTTTTTTTTACGGTGAATAGCCCACCCGGGTACAGGTCATCGAACCACAACGGGGCCTTGGGGGGGTGGGGGTTGGGGCGAAAAAATAAGAGTAAAAATAAATAAAAAATAAAAAATAAAAATATTATATTAATCTACACCACGAAGAGGCCGGAAAACCAGCATTTTAAATTGAGACATTGTATGAGTATGGAAACACTGAAGAAGGCAGAGCATTCCACAGTTTGACTGTGTGAGGAAAGAAGGATGTACTATAACGGGTTATTATAGTGTGACCGACATCCACAGAGAAACGGTGGGCACCGCGGGCAAGACGTGTGTTACGAGCCCACCATGACGAAGAGATTGAGTACTCTAAACAAGGCAGGTTGCTCGGCCTCATCATCTCTCAGACGAGCATCATTTCCCATTTGAAGGACAAACTAAATAAAGCCAAAGTCGCAGCAGCCAAATTAAAACGCTTTATACTGATGCCTGAGAAGATACAAGTTCACCTGTACAAGGCGCTGGTGAGGCCTGTGTTGGAGTACCCACACGTACCACTCGTCACACTCGGGAAGACTAAACTACAACAACTACAGAGCTTCCAAAACAAGTATTTAAGGTCAGCCAGTGGTCAAGCGTCACCCTACCAGGAGACAGTGGAAACCATCCACCTAAGAAATAAAACAGAGGCCCTGGACGTCAGGTTCCATCGCCTAGGGAAGAAGGTTTGGGACAAGCTCCTGGACGACCCTCACAGCCCAGACCAACTACGCGGGGAAGACATCAAGGGAGGGCGACCCCACGCCTGGTGGCCCCGGAGTCTGCCCGCACTGCAACAACTCAACCCGCGATCCATCAATGTCCGCCTCGGTGATCCACCTTAGATTAAAACTTAGATGATATAAGTTCACATATAACAAGTCACAATCTAGTAAGTCCATAACGTAATACAGTAGAAGATTTTAAGAAACATGTAATTGTAAAATCAAACTAGTCATTGTCTACCAAAGTAATCATTGTGCAGCCTTATCCTAAATCCTAGGCTAGCTTAGTTAGCCAACAAACTCCGTAATATGTAAAACAAGGGGTGTCGTCCCCCTCTGTTTAACTCATTATTCTTCTTTTCCAACCTTTCCCCCCACGACTCTCTGTTGTGACTTCTCTATCCCTCATGTCTGGCTGTGCCTTGAGCCCCAGCATGCCTTCCATCCATTCCCCACCTTAAGAAGAAAAAAAACGGCCTTGCCGGCGGTACACAGGAAGCCAAGTCCACCGAACATTGGCCGTTAAAGTACCTGTACAGAGAGAGAGAGTGAAGCAACACTGCGGCGAAGAGAAAGGGAAGAAAGATTGTCAACTAAAGGAGGAGAGTTAATAAAATGAAATGCCTTTGATTCCACCCTATCTAACAGTTGGACAGAAGAAGAGCCACCCTAGATATGAGAGCAGTACTCCAAGTTAGGACGAATGAATCCCTTATAAACTTAAAGCAACTGCTCAGGAGTGAAGTAGCTGCGGCATCTGGACAGTATTCCCAGCTTTCGGGAGGCAGCTTTAGCAATGTTGAGGATGTGTGGCTTCCATGACAAATTAGAGGAAATGGTGAGGCCTAGTATATCTATTTTAGAATTTGGCATAATAATTGCGTCCTGAAATGTGATTGGTGGGAGATCATCGAATTTGGAAAGTGTAATTGGTAAATACTGTGTTTTATTACAATTGAATTTAACCCAGTTTGTACCTCCCCATTCGGAGATGCTGCACAGATCCGCATTGATAGATGAAATGATATCGGCTCTAGAAACAGATCTAGTTTGAAAATTACGGGGAAGGGGAAAATCTGAAGAGTGAAGAGCAGAATCATCAGCGTAAGAATGGATAAAATTAGTCGTAGTGTGAAGTAAATCATTGATAAAAAGAAGGAAGAGAGTAGGTGAAAGAACAGAACCCTGTGGGACACCACTACTGGTAGAGAAAGAGCGAGAGATCAATCTCTCAACAACAACTGTCATGGATCGGTTCTCAAGGAAGCTAGAAATAAAAGAAAGTGGGGGACAAACACCATAAGAGGGAAGTTAAGAAAGCAAAGACTTGTGCCATACCCTGTCTCAGTCGTTCTTCTCTCCTCTCTCAGTCGTTCTTCTCTCATCTCTCAGTCGTTCTTCTCTCCTTTCTCAGTCATTCTTCTCTCCTCTCCCAGTCGTTCTTCTCTCCTCTCCCAATCGTTCTTCTCTCCTCTCTCAGTCGTTCTTCTCTCCTCTCCCAGTCGTACTTCTCTCCTCTCTCAGTCGTTCTTCTCTCCTGAATATGTGTGAAGGATGTTTCAGGTGTGCACGGGGTTGGGTCAGGTATGCACGAGTATGACTGCATGCATGACCAGCAAAGCGTAGCGAGGCCCCCTCCCTCCCTCACCACTAACAGGATAACCCGGCGCTCTCTCTCTCTCCTCTACAAATATACCCGCCTCTCTCGCCTCTTGTGGTCTTTCGCATACACCAGAGTCAGATACACCCCATACTTGTATACCGAGATTCATATACCATAAAAACGAACTATACAAATATACATACATACACACAAGTTGGTATACTTTTTGTGCACAATTTTCATTTCCATGTGGAGGCAAATACCCCAGTATAACAGTATATTGACAGCCCACTTGTTCACAGGCAAGGACAAGGTGTGTATGCTCAGTGGTTTATCATTACATCATATCAAATATACTAAGAATATACCTCATGCCCTTACATTATACCTTCCTAATATATGTCAGCCAAATGAGAACTTAAATATCTGTAAAAGAACTTATATGAATATTTTAAACCCTGAAAACAAACTGATGCATTTATATATATATGAACTTCTTAAAGTATGTTGGGTATATCTGATTATACTTCCACGTGTTTGAGATACGTGTGTTGAACTTATTGATTATATTATTTGTGGTAAGTTAATGAAGTATATTTTGGTATGTTGTATGGGTATTATATTGGGCGAGGTATAATGCGTATTTCGTATGTTGGGTGTGTAATAATAATAATAATAATAATAATAATAATAATAATAATAATAATAATAATAAACGGTTTATTAATAGAGTTGCAGTCGGTGGCTGAAAATATACAAACTTACATTTGATTTAGACGTAATGATATAATATGCGATGAATACATTTACAGGGTTGTACAGTACATAAATCAGGAGTTGTTTATTATTTTAACACTAGATGGGATGGTGCTGTTCTTATATCTATCAGTGCGGGCTCTTGTGGGCTGAATTTTGTTGTAGTGGCGGACTGCACGAGGTGGGTGGGGGGCTGCCGGTGGCAGGAGGTGGCGATGACGAGGGTAGTGCATTAGTTCACTGCCAAACCTTTCCAGTTCTTGGTGGTGGAGGTCACTGAGGGATGGTATTTCCAGGGTGGAGAGAGCATTGATGTAGCCAGAGTATTCTGCGACGAGCATGATTCTGCAGGCCCTTTTCTGTACCTTCTCTAGCCAACATTGTTGGGTGGAGTTGAAAGAAGACGACCAGGCTGGTGACGCATATGTTAGTTTGGGTAGAATAAAGGCATTGTAGATAGTCCTCAGCTCTGGCGTGGGTGTCCCAAGTGACCTAAGTCGTTGTAACATGTAGAGTCGGTACGAGGCAGCCTTGACTGTGTTATTTACATGGGCCTTCCAGTCCAGTTTATTGTATATAGTTACACCCAGGAATTTGGCAGACTGCACTAACTGGAGAAGATGGGCACCCACTGTGACTGCTGGAGCTTGCACTGGAGTGGTGGCGGTATTGATGTGCATGACTACGGTTTTGGTGTGGTTGATGGTGACCTTGTTCTCCGTAGTCCATGCCTGTAGCCTGTCCAGGGTGCCTTGTAGCGATGAGTAGTCTGGTGCGGTGTTGTCCACTGTAACTCCCACAGTGCAGTCATCCACGTATTTCCACCTGTGTGGAGTGTCCGATAGAGCGTCGTTGATCAGGATGAGGAAGCACAGTGGTCCCATCTTGGTCCCCTGGGGAACACAGCAGGTTAGGTGTTGGAATGTGGAGACCGAGCCCTGATACCTCACTGCCTGACGACGTCCACTCAAGAAGTTAGTGAGCCAAGAGACCAGGTTGGTGGGCAGCCCTAGTGCAATGGCCTTGTTGATAACAGTGCAGTGATCAACAAGGTAAAAAGCCTTCCTGAAGTCAACAAGGGCAACGGCCAGTGATGTCTTATGTTTCTGCAGGTTTTTGTGTAGAAAATCCAGAAAGCTCATTAAGCAGTGTGATGTAGAGGAGGTCCTCATATTTCCAAATTGCTGTGGATCAATTGACTGATAGATTCTAGCAAATGCCCATTCAAAAACAAAGTCTTCACAGAGTAGACTGGGTATGGGGGGGTAATGGCAACTGGCCTGCGGTCGTTGGGGGACTGTGGGGTGGTGACCTTGGGGATGGGGGTGACAAATGTGTGTGTGTGTGTGTGTGTGTGTGTGTGCTTGGTTATACTTATGGGGTTATAATAATTATCATAATTATTGTTATCATTATCACCATCATTATAACTACCTTCTTCACCACCATCACCTCCACCTACCATTATCACCATCACCTACCATTATCTACCATTATAACTACCATAACCACAACTATTAGCATCATCTTCGCCATCACCACCACCAACAACATCACCAACATTACCACCAGCGTCACCACCACCAGCGTCACCACCACCATCATCACCACCATCATCACTACACCAAAATAATTTAATATCTATCCACATACAAGTCATTTTCCCTTCGAGTTTTATTAAATTATATCAATGATAAAATGACCTATAACTTATTTTCTTTGGTTTGGGAAATTATTGGAACCGCTTAGCAATGGTGTTGTTCAGTGGTGATCTTTTAAAAGGTTGTAAACAGATGGTGGTACAGTTGCCGACATTTATACCTGGTACAGTGGAGGGAAGGGTGAGGGGTGGGGGGAAGGGAAACAGGAGAGGGGAGTTTCAGGGTTGGAGGAGGTGGTGATGGGCGGGAGGGGAGGGAGGGGGTGAGGGGGGTTGAGGGAGGGGGTGAGGGGGGGTTGAGGGGGGGGTTGGGGGAGGGGGTGAGGGGGGTTGAGGGAGGGGGTGAGGGGGGGTTGAGGGAGGGGGTGAGGGGGGTTGAGGGAGTGGGTGAGGGGGGTTGAGGGAGTGGGTCAGGGAAGGGGTGAGGGAGGGGGTGAGGGAGGGGGTGAGGGAGGGGGTGAGGGAGGGGGTGAGGGGCGTTGAGGGAGTGGGTGAGGGAGTGGGTGAGAGAGGGGGTGAGGGGGGTTGAGGGAGTGGGTGAGGGGGGTTGAGGGAGTGGGTGAGGGGGGTTGAGGGAGTGGGTGAGGGAGGGAGTGGGTGAGGGAGGGAGTGGGTGAGGGAGGGAGTGGGTGAGGGAGGGGGTTAGGGGGGTTGAGGGAGTGGGTGAGGGAGGGAGTGGGTGAGGGAGGGAGTGGGTGAGGGAGGGGGTGGGTGAGGGAGGGGGTGAGGGGGGTTGAGGGAGTGGGTGAGGGAGGGGGTGAGGGGGAAGGGGAGGGATGAGGGAGTGGGTGAAGGAGGGGGTGAGGAGGGGGTGAGGGGGGTTGAGGGAGTGGGTGAGGGAGTGGGTGAGGGAGGGGTAAGGGAGGGGGGAGGGGAGGGATGAGGGAGGGGAGGGATGAGGGAGTGGGTGAGAGAGGGGGTGAGGGGGGTTGAGGGAGTGGGTGAGCGGGGTTGAGGGAGTAGGTGAGGGAGGGGAGGGATGAGGGAGTGGGTGAGAGAGGGGGTGAGGGGGGTTGAGGGAGTGGGTGAGGGAGGGGAGGGGTGAGAGAGAAGGTGGGGGAATGAGGAGGGGAGGTATGGGAGAAAGGCGAAGAATAGTATGATGGGGAGGAGGAACAATGTGAGGGGAAGAGAGAACAGAGAGGGGTGGAGAGGAGGCAAGGTTGAACAGAGTATGAGGGGAGGGAGAGAGAGAGAGAGAGAGAGAGAGAGAGAGAGAGAGAGAGAGACTACACCATCACTCCAGCGTTCGTCAGTTCGTGTGTAATCTTCAGAGGATCTCTTGATTAAATAATTCTTAAACTTCACTCGACGGAGGACGCTGGGGGAATCATCCTCCTTCCTCCTCTCCCTACCATCCTTCTCTATCCCTCTCCCTACCCCCACCCCATCCTCTTCCCCCTTTCCCAACCATCATCTCCATTTCCTTTCTTATCAACATACACAACCCTATTCCCAGCCTTGTTCCCTCTTTCCTTCCCTATTCCCATCCCCAATCCTCATTCCCACCTTATCCTCTATCCCAATACTCATCCCCCACCCCACCCTACCCTCTCATCCCCAGTAGACCTGAGAGAGAGAGAGAGAGAGAGAGAGAGAGAGAGAGAGAGAGAGAGAGAGAGAGAGAAAAGAAGGGGTTGAAGCCAAGGTGGTAAAGGGGAGAGTAAAGGGGAAGTTCCTTGGGGCATTCAGTTTATAGCCCCCCCCCCCCTCCTCCACACACACACCCTGAGGGCCCTTTGGTCAAGTCCTCCAAGACAGCGATTAATAAAGACGCCCCTGACTTATCTCTGTCCAGGGAGCCCATCTGTGTGTCCAGGAGGGAAGGGTGGGGGTGGGGGGAGGAGGAGGTATGGGAGGGGGGAGAATTGTATTAATTTTTATTTTTTCCCGCGTACAGCAGCTAGTTTATTGTGCACACATCCTGTGAGCTGTAGCGGTAAAAGGATTACAGAGTAGAGGCCACAAAGGGTGTTTATCGGACCGCAGTGATCAGGATATTATGGCAATGAATGTTACAGAGTATTTCCAGTACATTGTTTGTTTAAGTCGGTACATAGAAGTTTGGTTAGGTACTAGATGCCAAGTGTGGATACAGCCTTAGTATATCAGCTGTCTTGTCATCAGAGATAAAGTGCTGTGCCATTGTATACACAGTGTGCTTGGATCTGTCCCTATAAGGTTCTATTTTATCACAGTCTAAGACGTAGTGTTCAAGTGTGTGGCCATATGTCTGGTCACACACTCTACATTTAGTCTTGTTTACATCTGCTTGAGGAACATACTGCCAGAGGTACTTATATCCTAACCTTAGTCTAACGGTTACAACATCTTGTAATCTAGTGATCTTGTTACTTGCTCCATATACATGTTTCACTTGATACATCTCATCATGGTAAACAATGGATGGCTAGTGCCTGTTTGCACTTGTCTACTGGTTCCAAATTCATCAGAATGCTAAAGTACTTAATATGAGGAAAGAACTCGAATACGCTGGATTAATTCGAATACGCTGGGTAGCTTCAAACATAGGTTGGATGTTTATATGAGCAATAGGGGTTGGGTGTAAATGGGACTGCCCAGTATGGGTCAATAGGCCCGCTACAGTTTCCTCCATTCTTATGTTCCCCAGTGTTAAAGATAGAATAATTGAAGTCAACCTCGTGATAGCCCTGAGGCTTCTGCGTGGTGATCCTGATAACATTGTTTCCTTAAAATTGCTAGAATTTATGAACCATGGGACTGGTGAATCTAAATGGATCCAAACTACAGCTACACATGTGAAGATGTTTGGACTGTACAAAGTTGAGAGGGGAGAAGAGGGTAGGGTGGTGGGTGTCGATGGAGGGGCGTGAGTAAGGAAAGATAAGGAAAAGAATGAGGGGTGAGGAAATGAGGTAAGGAGGAAGGGACTGCCTGTGTGTCTGTATGGGAAAGAATGAAGAAAACGGAGGAATAGAAGAAATGGAAGAAAGTAAGAAAATGTGAAGTGATAAACTAGAGAAGTGAGGATGGGATGGAAAATGTTGATAAACAGAGAGAGAGAGAGAGAGAGAGAGAGAGAGAGAGAGAGAGAGAGAGAGAGAGAGAGAGAGAGAGAGAGAGAGAGAGAAAACAGAAAGCATAAAACATACGACATACAAAAAACATTTCCCACCACACTACAAACTCGCTAAAATTCCACCACCACCACCATAATATGCTCTCAAAGTTTCCCCCACCACCATAATATGCTCTCAAAGTTTCCCCCACCACCATAATATGCTCTCAAAGTTTCCCCCACCACCATAATATACTCTCAAAGTTTCCACCACCACCACCATCATATGCTCTCAAAGTTTCCCCCACCACCATCATATGCTCTCAAAGTTTCCACCACCACCATCATATGCTCTCAAAGTTTCCCCCACCACCATAATATACTCTGAAAGTTTCCACCACCACCACCATCATATGCTCTCAAAGTTTCCCCCACCACCATCATATGCTCTCAAAGTTTCCACCACCACCATCATATGCTCTCAAAGTTTCCACCACCACCATCATATGCTCTCAAAGTTTCCCCCACCACCATCATATGCTCTCAAAGTTTCCCCCACCACCATCATATGCTCTCAAAGTTTCCCCCACCACCATCATATGCTCTCAAAGTTTCCCCCACCACCATCATATGCTCTCAAAGTTTCCCCCACCACCATCATATGCTCTCAAAGTTTCCCCCACCACCATCATATGCTCTCAAAGTTTCCCCCACCACCATCATATGCTCTCAAAGTTTCCCCCACCACCATAATATGCTCTCAAAGTTTCCCCCACCACCATCATATGCTCTCAAAGTTTCCCCCACCACCATGCCATAAAAAGAAAAGAGTTCCCCATCGTCCTACCACAAGCTAATAAGTTATTTTCCTGCCACTCCACAAACTCCACCCAAAGTTCCCTGCCAGCACACACACACACACACACACACACGGTTATAAGCCAGACCCTTTAACCGAGATAATACAAACGCATTCATCACCCGGCCATCTCTCTCCTGCCCCGACTATCTCTCTCTTGCCCCGGCCATCTCTCTCCTGCCCCAGCCATCTCTCTCCTGCCCCGGCCATCTCTCTCCTGCCCCGGCCATCTCTCTCTCGTGCCCCGGCCATCTCTCTCCTGCCCCGGCCATCTCTCTCCTGCCCCGGCCATCTCTCTCGTGCCCCGGCCATCTCTCTCGTGCCCCGGCCATCTCTCTCTTGCCCCGGCCATCATTCTTTTTGCCCCGACTATCATTCTTTTTGCCCCGACTATCTCTCTTTTGCCCCGACTATAACTCTCTTGCCCCTAGCATCTCTCTCTTTCCCCGACTATCTCTCTCTTGCCCCTAGCATCTCTCTCTTTCCCCGACTATCTCTCTCTTGCCCCGACCATGTCTCTCTTCCGTCGACTATCTCTCTCTCTCTCTCTCTCTCTCTCTTGCCCCGACTATCTTTCTTGCCCCGCCTATCTCTCTTGCCCCGACTATCTCTCTTGCCCCGACTATCTCTCTTGCCTCGACTATCTCTCTTGCCCCGACCATCTCCCTCTTGCCCCGACTATCTCTCTTCCGTCGACTATCTCTCTCCTTCCCGGACTATCTCTCTCTCTCTTTTGCCCCGACCATGTTTCTCTTGCCTCGACTATCTCTCTCTCTCTCTCTCTCTCTCTCTTGCCCCGACTATCTTTCTTGCCCCGCCTATCTCTCTTGCCCCGACTATCTCTCTTGCCCCGACTATCTCTCTTGCCTCGACTATCTCTCTTGCCCCGACCATCTCCCTCTTGCCCCGACTATCTCTCTTGCCTCGACTATCTCTCTTGCCCCGACTATATCTCTTGCCCCGACTATATCTCTCTTGCCCCGACTATATCTCTCTTGCCCCGACTATCTCTCTTGCCTCGACTATATCTCTCTTGCCCCGACTATCTCTCTTGCCTCGACTATATCTCTCTTGCCCCGACTATATCTCTTGCCCCGACTATCTCTCGCCCCGACCATCTCTCGCCCAGACCATCTCTCTCTTGCCTCGAGTATATCTCTTGCCTCGACTATCTCTCTTGCCTCGACTATCTCTCTTGCCCCGACCATCTCCCTCTTGCCCCGACTATCTCTCTTGCCCGACTATATCTCTCTTGCCCCGACTATATCTCTTGCCCCGACTATCTCTCGCCCCGACCATCTTTCTCTTGCCCAGACCATCTCTCTCTTGCCTCGACTATCTCTCTTGCCCCGACCATCTCCCTCTTGCCCCGACTATCTCTCTTGCCTCGACTATCTCTCTTGCCCCGACTATATCTCTTGCCTCGACTATCTCTCTTGCCCCGACCATCTCCCTCTTGCCCCGACTATCTCTCTTGCCTCGACTATCTCTCTTGCCCCGACTATATCTCTTGCCCCGACTATATCTCTCTTGCCCCGACTATATCTCTCTTGCCTCGACTATATCTCTCTTGCCCCGACTATCTCTCTTGCCTCGACTATATCTCTCTTGCCCCGACTATATCTCTTGCCCCGACTATCTCTCGCCCCGACCATCTTTCTCTTGCCCAGACCATCTCTCTCTTGCCTCGAGTATATCTCTTGCCTCGACTATCTCTCTTGCCTCGACTATCTCTCTTGCCCCGACCATCTCCCTCTTGCCCCGACTATCTCTCTTGCCTCGACTATATCTCTCTTGCCCCGACTATATCTCTTGCCCCGACTATCTCTCGCCCCGACCATCTTTCTCTTGCCCAGACCATCTCTCTCTTGCCTCGACTATCTCTCTTGCCCCGACCATCTCCCTCTTGCCCCGACTATCTCTCTTGCCTCGACTATCTCTCTTGCCCCGACTATATCTCTTGCCTCGACTATCTCTCTTGCCCCGACCATCTCCCTCTTGCCTCGACTATCTCTCTTGCCTCGAGTATATCTCTTGCCTCGACTATCTCTCTTGCCCCGACCATCTCCCTCTTGCCCCGACTATCTCTCTTGCTCCGACTTTATCTCTTGCCCCGACTATATCTCTCTTGCCCCGACTATCTCTCTTGCTCCGACTATATCTCTCTTGCCTCGACTATCTCTCTTGCCCCGACTATCTCTCTTGCCCCGACCACCTCTCTCTTGCCCCGACCATCTCTCTTGCCCCGACCATCTCTCTCTTGCCTCGACTATATCTCTCTTGCCCCGACCACCTCTCTCTTGCCTCGACCATCTCTCTTGCCCCGACTACCTCTCTCTTGCCCCGACTATATCTCTTGCCCCGACCACCTCTCTCTTGCCTCGACTATCTCTCTTGCCCCGACTATCTCTCTCTTACCCCGACTATATCTCTCTTGCCCCGACTATATCTCTCTTACCCCGACTATATCTCTCTTGCCCCGACTATATCTCTTGCCCCGACTATATCTCATGCCCCGACTAAATCTCTCTTACCCCGACTATATCTCTTGCCCCGACTATCTCTCTTGCCCCGACTATATCTCATGCCCCGACTAAATCTCTCTTACCCCGACTATATCTCTCTTGCCCCGACTATATCTCTCTTGCCTCGCCTATCTCTCTTGCCCCGACTATCTCTCTCTTACCCCGACTATCTCTCTCTTGCCCCGACTATATCTCTTGCCCCGACTAAATCTCTCTTACCCCGACTATATCTCTCTTGCCCCGACTAAATCTCTCTTATCCCGACTATATCTCTCTTGCCCCGACTATCTCTCTTGCCCCGACTATATCTCTCTTACCCCGACTATCTCTCTTGCCCCGACTATATCTCTTGCCCCGACTAAATCTCTCTTACCCCGACTATATCTCTCTTGCCCCGACTATATCTCATGCCCCGACTAAATCTCTCTTACCCCGACTAAATCTCTCTTGCCCCGACTATATCTCTTGCCCCGACTATATATCTCTTGCCCCGACTATATCTCTCTTACCCCGACTATATCTCTTGCCCCGACTATATCTCTTGCTGTACGTACACAAAGACCCAGACAGCGCTAACTTATCGAAATTCAATCGCTGAGTTGTGTTAATGTAGACGTGGGTGAAGGGGTGGGCAGGGGGTGAAGGGGTGGGCAGGGGGTGAAGGGGTGGGCCGGGGGGAGGGGTGGGCCGGGGGGAGGGGTGGGCCGGGGGGTGGGGTGGGCCGGGTGGGAGGGGGTGGGCCGGGTGGGAGGGGGTGGGCCGGGGTTTTTTTTTTGTAGGGAAGGAGGGGTGAAAGAAGATTATAGGTGGTGGGGGAAGGAAGTTATAGTTCGGAAATTGAAGAAATTTAGGAGGAGGTAAGAGAGGGCGGGCTGACCACCTAGCTAGGTTAATAGTGTGTTAGGGTTGTGTCATGGGTTAGTTAATGTCTGCCGGTACAGGCACTAGACATCCTTCCCTGTCCCATATATGGGTGTTTTAAGGGCCTTATTTCATATTCCACCGACCCTACTGGCGGATGCTGGTCTAAGGAGGTTGTCTATTGCCTGGCCTTGTAGATCGGGGGTGGTAATGGCCCTTTTGAGATTTGGTAACTTTTTGGGAACCATGTATGGTTGTTGTCGTTATCTGGTGGGAGTCTTTGAAGGAGTTCTTGCTCTGATAATTAATTTATTAGTTCTCCATATTATGTTGCATTTTCACTGCATTACATAGCGAGTCCATTGTATCTTGTTTTTGGGGGGATCTCTCAGTTTCGTGGTTTGTTCACTGTTCGTCCATTACTCAATTTTTTTATCATCCCAACGGATGACTTTTGGATGCAGTTTGTTAAATCGACCTGTTTTTGTTTAATGGCCTTGTGGAAGGCCGCCTCGGAAATGGGGTGGTCATACTTCCATTTCATCTTGTACTCAATTACTCCTTTAGCGACTTCATCAAGTGTAAAATCCTCGTTGCTGTGGTCTGGTACGTAGATGCTTAGTTTCAGGTCTTTACCTGATAGATCGCTTGGAGTCCGAGAGACAAGTGTCATCTCCGGTGTGGGTACTCGTGCATTCACACCAGAGACCAATGTGGTCTCCTCTGTGCTAGTTGCAGTTTGGGAGATAGGTATCATCTCCAGTGTGGGTACTCGTGCATCCACATCAGAGACTACTGTTGTCTTCTCTGTGATAGTTGGAGTCTGAGAGACTTGTATAATTTCCGGCGCGGGTACTTGTGCTCCCACACCAAGGACTACTGTTGTCTCCTCCGAGGTTGAGGATGTTGCCCTGAACAGTTTTGGGATGGGCAGATCGTGATGGCGTAAGCATTTTTCGAGCATTGTTTGAAGGCAGCCTGGGTGCAGAACATCCTCCTCATGGGCGTGTTTGACAATCATGTTGGCTAGTATGTGACGGTCATGGAGGTATCTGTCTCTGGCGTTCAACAAGACTGCAGAGTTTGTAGTGGCTACAGGGACCATAGTGACTGCAGAAGTCGGGGTCCCTACCATCACTACATCTCTGTATGACCGTGCAGTGACTGCAGGAGTCGGGGTCCCTATCGGCAGCACAGCCTTGTATGGTGATACTGATGTTGTTGTGGCTTTTTGTTATGCTTCCTTGATTTTTTCCTTTCTTTTGGGACAGTTCATAGACATAGTGCTGTGAGGCCCCCCATAGTTAAGGCATTTTAGTGATGCATTACATTGGGTCCAGGTATGTTCCCTAGAGGTACATTAGGAACAGATCTTGTATTCCCTGGGTTTGGGGCAGTTCACACTATCATGATCCTCAATGGCATAGCACCTGAGGCAGGTACGTTTGTTGTGGTGCTGTTCCTGTTGTATTTGGTAGTACGGTATACTATAGGTGAATGCGAGGAGACCTGATTTGGTTGCCTTTTCAGTAACCTCGGTGCTTTTGAACTGAATTTTGATTATGCATTTGCCTTTTTTACTGGTGAATTTTTTGACATAGTCCACCTTGTTCTTCGCCCAAGCGAAGGGGGTTTGCCGTTGGGGAGGGGGTGGGCTGGGAGCGGGTGGGCCGTGGGGGAGGGGTGGGCCGTGGGGGAGGGGGTGGGCCGTGGGGGAGGGGGTGGGCCGTGGGGGAGGGGGCGGGCCGTGGGGGAGGGGGTGGGTCGGTGGGAGGGAGTGGGAAAGGGGTGGGCGGGCCGGGAGGAAGAGGTGGGCCGGGGAGGGGGTGGTGGGCCGGGGAAGTGGTCCAGGGGGTGGTAAACCCAAGGGAAATATACCAAGACTGTGCTTGGGGAAGAATGATGAGTGTTGGAGGGTGTTGGTGAGTTTAGGGGAGGTGGAGTGAGGGTGTAGTGGGTGTTGGTGAGTGTGGGGGAGGTGGAGTGAGGGTGTAGTGGGTGTTGGTGAGTGTGGGGGAGTGAGTGGTGAGTGGTGTTGGGAGTGTGGGAGTGAGTGAGGGTGTAGTGGGTGTTGGTGAGTGTGGGGGAGGTGGAGTGAGGTGTAGTGGGTGTGGTGAGTGTGGGGAGGGGTGAGGTGTAGTGGGGTGAGTGTGGGGTGGAGTGAGTGTGGGGGAGGTGGAGTGGAGTGAGGGTGTAGTGGGTGTTGGTGAGTGTGGGGGAGGTGGAGTGAGGGTGTAGTGGGTGTTGGTGAGTGTGGGGGAGGTGGAGTGAGGGTGTAGTGGGTGTGAGGGGGAGACAGAGGTAACTTTAGGAGAGAGAGAGACAGGAGTAGGAGGGGAGGGGAGAGCATGGCAGGGGAGGGGAGAGGAAGGTAGGGGAGGAAGTACATCAAATGGGGTGAGAGAGGGGGAGACAGGTCATCTATAGAATGGGATTTTGTGTGTGAGGGGAGGAAGGGGAAAATGAGAACGGTGTTCCCACAGTGGAGGATCGAACGGGTGTCCTCGACGGTACACCACGAGGGAGCCGGGTCATAGAAGGTAAAAAATATGTAAGTACATAGAGAAGTAATTAAAGATAATATAGTAACAAAATACAAGAAAAACACCCAGAGAAATTAATAGGAAAAAGGACAAATCATAATACATTTTGGTAGATAAACAAAAATGCAAATAAATGGATAAACAAGGAGAGAGAGAGAGAGAGAGTAAAACTTTGAAGGAAAAAGGTGAAAGGGAAGGAAAAAGGAGTGACAGGGAAAGAGGAAATAGTGAGACGAGAGAAAGACAGAATTTAAAGATTTTTCCGGTCCGCGCCAAGGGTCAGACTTGGCAACAGTGCCGAGATAATTCCACGATAATATTCTGGGGAGACTTTATGGAGTGAGAATGTGTAGGTGTGAGAGAGAGAGAGAGAGAGAGAGAGAGAGACTTTCTTTTATGGATCGCCACGTAATTTAAAATCCTCACCAGTGTCGTATCATCACCATCAGCCGGTGTGGAGATATCTCCACTAAATATCTCCCATCTCCCCACCAACCTTCTTTTCTATTTATTCTAATTTATCTAAAAAAATTGATTATGCTACTGCTAATTGCTTTAACATTCGGTAAAACTCGTCTGTAATTGGCAAGAAACAGAGTTATTTTGATTATTTTTCTTATGTCGGCATTGTAGTTTCAAAACAAAGACGGCGTCGATATTTTTCAGCGTCCGGAGGCAGAGGAATACATAAACAGGTTTTAAATGAGGCGCGGAAAGCTGGATTTACGCGGCCTCATCTATCTGACATATTTACGTGTAAGTTTCCCCTTAGTTTACAGGCCTCACTAACCCTCTTAACTCTATAATACCCCTCGCTTCCCCTCGCCGTAATCTGGGCTGTCTTCCGCTGCACCTGATGCCGCCTCATCCATCTTTCCTCCCTCCCTCCCTACCCTTCCCGCTGATTGGCTCCCGTAACGATGACGTTGGAGATATCTTCCTGGGCGCAGATTGGCTAACAGACATGACGTAGAGGGTTATTGTATCCCGCAATAATTGTTTCTCAAAATAATGATGATCTTGAGGGATGATTTTTTTCCTCTCCCGTTTACTGGCTTACAGAATCATGACGTAGTATCCATCCTCAAAATGTTATTGGTTCTGGAGGCGATGAAGATCGATAAAAAAATCCTTTGTCAGCTGAGGATCTGGAAATAAGGAATAATTTTAAAAGGTTCATAATTGGCAAGAAGCTGTTTCTGGAGCCATTGTGTGTATAGAAGGCGTCAGTAGCGAAGATGTTGGAGACGTCTTATTATGCCTTCTGATGGTCAATAAGTTGCTATCCTTTAATAGTTCTGAGTGGGCTTAAGGGCGAGCATGAAGTATGCGTTATGTTTGGTAAATCTCTTTACGTGCTTCTGATTGGTTTACAGGGTGATGATGTGGTAGCTTTTAATTACTTCCGAAGCCGATGACAATTGGGCCATCATTCCTACTTTCTTCTGACTGGTTTACAGGGTGATGACGCGTAAGGATGTAATTGGCTCTGAAGACGATGATATTTGAGCTATCCCTCTACACCTGTTTCTGATTGGTTTACTAAGTGATGACGTTTCGACAGTCAGGTACAAGAGTGTGTTTCACAGGTAATGTCGTTTGATATATTCCTTCCTGCATGCTGATTGGGTTACTGACTGATGACGTATCGACCATCAGCTACAGGAGTGGCTGAGAGGAGGACGGCGGTGGTGTCGTGAGAACTCCAGCTGGTCGTAGTTTATAGGACCCGTGGGATGGCCCAGGGCAGATGGGGGAGAAGGGAAGGTCAGGGATAGAGATACGGTGAAGGGCAATGGATAGAAGGAAGAGAGGAGGGAGGGAAGATGATAGATGAAGGAGGAGAGTGGACGGGAAAACAGATTAAGGGATGAGGACAAAGGAAAGATAAAGAATATAGATTAAAGAGATGAGAGAAATTAAGAGATTGGCGGAGCAAGAGGAAAAAAGATAAGGTGAGGAGAGAGAGAGAGAGAGAGACCTAAGCAAGGGATTGTATTCCTTGTGTTAAGTAGAGGCGGGTGGACCTCCTGAAGTCATGTATCTATAAGTTAATTTTTAGCCTGTGATAATGTCTTTCATCTGCCGTTGAACTGTTCATAGTTCAGTATGACTTACACTCGCCACTTAAACTCCATTACACAAAAAATACTTTGAAATTTCAGCCATTTGTTTCTGTTGCTCTCCCTGTGTTGGACCGGTCAAACACTAACCCAAACTTGTGTCAGGGAGAGTCAAAGACGGCGTTCCTCTCTACTGACCCTCTAGTGCTCTCCCTGTGTTGGACCGGACAAACACTAACCCAAACTTGTGTCAGGGAGAGTCAAAGACGGCGTTCCTCTCTACTGACCCTCTAGTGCTCTCCCTGTGTTGGACCGGTCAAACACTAACCCAAACTTGTGTCAGGGAGAGTCAAAGACGGCGTTCCTCTCTACTGACCCTCTAGTGCTCTCCCTGTGTTGGACCGGACAAACACTAACCCAAACTTGTGTCAGGGAGAGTCAAAGACGGCGTTCCTCTCTACTGACCCTCTAGTGCTCTCCCTGTGTTGGACCGGACAAACACTAACCCAAACTTGTGTCAGGGAGAGTCAAAGACGGCGTTCCTCTCTACTGACCCTCTAGTGCTCTCCCTGTGTTGGACCGGTCAAACACTAACCCAAACTTGTGTCAGGGAGAGTCAAAGACGGCGTTCCTCTCTACTGACCCTCTAGTGCTCTCCCTGTGCTGGACCGGTCAAACACTAACCCAAACTTGTGTCAGGGAGAGTCAAAGACGGCGTTCCTCTCTACTGACCCTCTAGTGCTCTCCCTGTGTTGGACCGGTCAAACACTAACCCAAACTTGTGTCAGGGAGAGTCAAAGACGGCGTTCCTCTCTACTGACCCTCTAGTGCTCTCCCTGTGTTGGACCGGTCAAACACTAACCCAAACTTGTGTCAGGGAGAGTCAAAGACGGCGTTCCTCTCTACTGACCCTCTAGTACACCTTGTGATCCCCGACTGATCGGTCCATGGCTGACATCTGCCCCTGACATCATCACCTCAGCAGCTTTAAAGGTTGTGTACAGTAGAGTGACAACCTGCGAGCCATTTAAACCGCTCCTACATTACTGGTAGCTGCAGTTAGCTCTTGTTCTAGCGTGTGTTACTGGTAGCTGCAGTTAGCTCTTGTTCTGGTGACGTCATTCTACGTCACCAAACTGAAGGTCCTCTTAATCTACACTTAATAATCATCATCATTGTGTACAGCAAACATTCTCCCTTCACCTCCCCCCCCCGTGTTCTCTCGTCTCTCCCTTCCCTATTCCTACCCTCCACCCTCTCCCCCCTTGTTCCTGCCCTCCACTCTCCCCCCCTTGTTCCTGCCCTCCACCTGTTCCTACCCTCCATCTCCTTCCCCTGTTCCTGCCCTCCACCCCCTCCTTGTTCCTGCCCTCCACCCCCCCTTTGTTCCTGCCCTCCATCCCTCCCCACTTGTTCCTGCCCTCCACTCTCCCCCCCCTTGCTCCTCCCTTCCACCCTCTCCTCCCCTTTGCTCCTGCCCTCTGCCCCCCCTTGTTTCTGCCCTCCACCCCCACCCTTGTTCCTGCCCTCCACATTCTTCCCCCTTTGCTCCTGCTCTCTGCCCCCCCTTGTTCCTGCCCTCTACCCCCCTCATTGTTCCTGCCCTCCACACTCTTTCCCCCTTGTTCCTGCCCTTCACCCTTGTTCTTGTCCTCCACCCTCTCCCCCCTTGTTCCTGCTATCCATCTCCTCCCCCTTGTTCCTGCCCTGGACCCTCTCCCCCCTTGTTCCTGCCCTCCACACTCAACCCCCCTTGTCCCTGCTCTCCACACTCTTTCCCTCTTGTTCCTGCCTCCCCCCTTGTTCCTGCTCTCCACCTTCTTCCCCCCTTGATCCTGCTCTCCACACTCTTCCCCCTTTGCTCCTGCCCTCTGCCCCCCCTTGATCCTGCCCTCCACCCTCTTCCCTCCCTTTTTCCTGCTCTCCACCTTCTTCCCCCCTTGATCCTACCCTCCACCCTCTTCCCCCCTTGATCCTGCCCTCCACACACCCCCCTTGTTCCTGCCCTCCACCCTCTTACCCTCCTTGTTCCTGCTCTCCACCTTCTCCCCCCCTTGATCCTGCCCTCCACACACCCCCCTTGTTCCTGCCCTCCACCCTCTTACCCCCTTGATCCTGCCCTCCACCCTTTACCCCCGTTATCGCTGCTCTCCACACTCTTCCCCTCTTGTCCCCCCCCCCTTGTTCCTGCCCCCTCCCTCACTAGTGGTTGTAGTAATAAATAACATTAACATAATGATGGGGTCGGCTTGTGGCAGTCACTGGTGGACGCCACTTGTGAGAACAATGTAACTGCCGTGTTAATTCAATCCCGCCGTGACCCTGTACGTTCCGGTACAGCTTCCACACGCCGCTAGATATTCACAATAAACCAGCTATGTTTTTCCTTAAGCCAAACGATTTAAAATAGCCAACGATCTAAATTAAGAGTTAAAATATGTATGAGTTGTGTAATAGAAAATAATTTCGCTACACATCAGTGATTAATACGCTAAATAAAAGGTACTGACAAAATACAGTTGGCATATTTACTCATCGTTAACTCACAGCGGGATGTGATTGGCGCGTTGATGGAGGCAATTGTCATTGTTTACGGCAAATGGGATTATGCCTGATGGCGGTGAATCGAGGTGTGGCTGGACAGAGTATAAACATTATCTTCCTCATAATGGATTGGTTGTCGATTTAGAGGGCGTCCTCACAACAGGTGGTCGGCGGCGAACAATAGCGGGAAGGGAAGTTAACAAAACGCTGGTGACAGAGGATGGAAACGAATGGCAAGTAACGACGACTTTCTATACACTTTGATCACGACTAAATTTCAGGACACAAATACTTCAAAAAAATCCCTACGTTAAGTTTTACACCCCATCTCTCTACTCGGGGGTAAAATAACACAGCTAACTAAAGTTTCAGTGCAATTTCGACGCCATACAGTAATAGCGGAGTCCCGATAGCATTTAGAGAAAAACAAATTAATCTACGACTCTCAGCATGGGTTTACAAAGGGAAAATTTTGTCTAACGAATCTGCTGACGTTTTTTAGGAAAGTCTTCGAGGTAGTAGATAATGACGAAAATTACGATGTTATTTACTTAAGACTTAAGCAAAGAGTTTGACAAAGTACCACATCAAAGGCTTCTGAGAAAAGTTAAGGCTCATGGTATCGTGGGGAAAGTTTTAAATTGGATAAAATCATGGCTCACCGATAGAACACAGAGGGTCAGCGTAGATGGTGTTAAATCTGAGTGGGGCCGTGTAACCAGTGGGGTTCCCCAGGGGTCAGTACTGGGCCCACTCTTGTTCATAATCTACATAAACGATCTAGATACTGGGATCAGCAGTGACATAAGCAAGTTTGCGGATGACACCAAAATAGGGCGGCAGATTATCTCAAGGCAGGATGCAAATGCACTATAGGTGGATTTAAATAAACTGCAGGAGTGGTCAGGAAAATTGGCAAATGAAATTCAACACCAGCAAGTGCAGCGTACTTAATATTGGAAGAACAAATATTGTCAATGTATACAGCCTTAACAACATCAACCTAGAGAAGTCGACTTATGAAAGAGACTTAGGGGTACTTGTAAGCCCGAACCTTCGGCCTAGAAAACAGTGTGTTAATGTTCGAAATAAGGCAAACAGAGTTTTAGGTTAAATATCTAGAAGTGTAAGTAATAAGAGTGAGAAGGTCATATTGCAACTATATCTAGCGCTAGTCAGGCCGCACCTCAATTATGCGATTCAGTTCTGGTGCCCTTATTATCGAATGGATATCAATTCACTGGAGTCGGTGCAGCGAAGAATGACGAAAATGCTTCCGGGACTGAGAAACCTTCCATATCAAGATAGATTAAAGAAACTAAATTTGCATTCCCTAGAAAGACGATGAGTGCGGGGAGATATGATAGAAGTATTTAAGTGGGTGAAAGGAATTATTAAAGGAGATATAGATAAAGTTCTTATAGTATCCGAGCAGGAGAGGACTCCCAGCAACGGATTTAAGTTGGATAAGTTTAGGTTTAGGGGGCAGATAGGAAGGAATTGGTTCACAAATAGGGTGGTGGACGAGTGGAACAAGCTTAGCAACTATTTAGTAAGTGCTGGAACGCTGGAAAGTTTTAAAAGGAGGCTAGATAGATAGATTCATGGATGACAGAGAGTGGTAGTAACTCTCGATAGGAGCTGTCATGCACAGGCCAACCGACCTATTGCAGAGTCCTTATTTTCTTGTGTAGTTCTAATGATTTTTATATGGTCTGAGCTTAAGCGAGGCAGCAAGTGTTTATACCTAGAATTATGGTGAAGCTTGGCCGTGTACGCCACCTGTGTGTTTTAAGTGTCTAGTGAACTGAGGACAGGAATCATGTGAAAATTAACCTCTCCAGCTTGATTCACCATAAGATTAACCACCCTAACTTAACCTCACCTTAAGATTAACCACCTTAACGCTACCCTAACTTAACCTAGCATAACAGGAACCAAACATAACCTAACGATCACAGGTAGCTTTAGAGTGTTTGATCGTCAGGAGAAATAATCTGGGTGCGTAATGTTCAAGTGTTCCCAGTAATAAGTAAACCACACTGTTCCATTCTGTATATGAACCTTTTGATGGACGAGGAGACAGACAACACGGCAACCAATGAATTGATCTGTATAATTAGGTACCTATTTATATCGGGATCGACTGGGGAAGCCCGGGCTCGAACCAGGGGACCATTAGGACAAGTGACGTATTAGCTCACCCATCGTACCTCTATACGTCTATAGGATCCAGATAGCATGGGTTCTAAAAGCTGCTAGAATATATGAGTCATGAAACTGGAGAATCTAAATGGATCCAAACTATAGCTACACATACGAGGATGTTTGGACTGGGGGGGCGGGCGAGCCCACAGGAAGAAAATAGGGAATGTCTGAACAAGTGTGTGAATATCGTAACGAGCATAAACTGTTTTGGTCTGACATAGTTTCCGTTTCCCGTCCCCGCCAATACATAAGTGTGCCCTTCCGTTTTCTGTATTTTGTATGGGTTAAATATCCAAACTGCAACGACTTCGTGTCAATGTCAGTCGCCCGCCATGCTCACCCATTACAATGTTGCCTCACGTATTCCTTTCTTCAGTCGAGGTTATGTTTTAGAGTAGTGGATATGTTTAGTTAACGTTAACAATAATGATAATTAATTGTTCATATAAAGTGAAAACAATGCTAAGTGTTTCATTTTCATAACGAGAATGAAATTTGCTAAATCAAAAGGGAATTGTGACATTTCCAATTTTTTACTGTTGAATATAATTTATGACCATATGGTGGTGTTTATGACCATGTGATGGTGTTTTTGCTTTCACAGTATTCAATGGAAATTGAAAGTTTGGTCTTTTAATGTCATGTTTAAATCTCTTTCTTCTTACCATCCACCAGATTTCCGGCAACCACTGCAAACCAAGTCATTCGCAATGAGTGCGAAGAAACGAAGTACCTTGACGAATGCATTAAGTTTGGATTCGTATCCCTCCAAAAGGGTGACAGATGGTCTAGTATAGAAGGTCTAGTTGTGTTCTGACCTCACTAGAGGCTAGTGCTACTTGTGAACAGGGCTGTGCCCTTCAGAGGGCCGAGTTAGAGAGGGTCAAGGAAGAAATCTTGAAATTAAAGGAAGTGATAGCGAGGATGAAGGAAGAAACGAGAGAAAGAAAGCCCATGTCTGACGAAAACTCAGGCGAATTGAAGGTTGTGGGGAGAGGGACGACCAAACTGGCGGTGAGAAAACACACCAAGGATACGACAACAACAGCTAAGTGAACCAACTTTTTCAGTCCTTTGATAGACGAACTGGGCGTTAGCATAGTCAGGGACAAGGCTGACAAGGAAGGTACGAAAATCTTAATTGTTGGCGATTCCCAGGTACAGTACCTGGACAGAGCTTCTTGATAAGTTAAAAACAGCTATAGAACACATAAGGTCGAAGGGAGGGATCCCTATCATATGAGGTGTCCTGCCTAGAAGGAGAGTTGGCAATGGATGGTTGTCAAGGGCAGTTGGTGTCAACAGCCATCTTGATTGATATTGTAAGTCAATATCAGGGATGGGGTGAATCTGTTTAATGGTGGAGTGGCAAACCTGGCTGGCTCTCTCTAGAGGGCAGTTCAAAAGATATCGAAGTCTTTAAACTGCTAGGAGAACATATGAGCACGGGGGTACAGGAGACTGTAGTGGGAGTTGGTAAACAAAGTGAAATGTTACAGGGAAATAGGACTAGGAATGATGACAAAACTAAATTAGGCAGGGAGTTAAAACCTAAACGCGACAAAGGGAGGACTCAGAACACGATTAACTTAAATGTCTATTATGCAAACAGTAGAAGTATGAGAAACAAAATGGATGAAATCAGGGCGTTGGTATGTACTGAAAAAATCGATATAATGGCATTCACCAAAACATGGATAAACTTAGACTCACGAGAGTTACCTGTCAAATACCAAATTGCAGGTTACAAAATATTCAGATAGGTAGATTAGGAAAGGAGGCGGAGTAGCAATCTACGTCAGGTATAATCTGAAGTGTGAAATAAATAAGGAAATGAAAACTGAGCAGAATACAGAAACAATTTGGATAGAATTAGTCGATGGTGGGGAAAAATTAATCACAAGAGTAATATATAGACCTCCTAATCTTGATAGAGTTAATGAGCAACTTATTTGGGATGAAATGTGCAGGGATTCCATACACAGCAAAGTCTGTATAGTAGGCGACTTTAACTTTAGCGAAATAGACTGGATTGACCTTACGGGTAACTCAGATTTAGAGTATTTTCTTGAAACAATCCAGGACTGTTTCCTAAGCCAACATATAACCGAACCCACCCGGGGTAATAATATACTCGATTTAGTTCTGTCAAACAGAGAAAACCTCATTAGTAATGTCGAGGTCGGGAACGAACTTGCTAACAGAGATCACAAAGAAATAAGGAAAATTCCACTAAAGTCCCAGATTTTAGAAAGGCAAACTTTGATAGTTGGAGAGGCAGCTGAGAGAAGGTCGTATCGTGCTTGGGGGTGAATTACATGACCTCACATGAGGTGACCTCACACTATGTACTCACATTGGGCGCCCTCACCTTACCTGGAGACCTGACGGTTTAGGATGACCTGATCACGAGATCTGAGGTTGACGAGTTCCACAACAATTTAAATAACGACCATACCATACAGAAAACTCAGATCAAACAACAATGACCCTAAATGGGTAAATAATTATTTAAAGAATATTATTGGACATAGGAAGGCTATAGGTAGGAGAATGAATCGTGGTGAAGTTTACCTCCGAGATTATTATAAGGTATTGGCCGGTAGGGTTAAGACAGAGATAAGAAAACCAAAAAGGAATAATGAACTGATGGGAGGCGAGGTCAAACCCCAAGGGATTCTATCAAATGTAACAAACTAAAACACGAAATAAGATTGGACCAATACAGTCAGATACCGGCGAGCTAACTGATAACGACGGAGAAATGAGCACTAATCTGAATAAATATTTTTCAACAGTTTTCACCACCGAAAATTTAAGCATAATACTCGAGGCACCGACTATATACAGAGAGAGTGAAGAAAATAAATTAAGCGCGATAGTAGTGACTAGTAACGATGTTAGTAAGCAAACAGACAAATTAAAGCCTAATTAGTCACCAGGTCCCGATGAGATATTTGCCATAGTATTAATGGAATGTAAGGAAGAGCTTAGTATGCCCTGAGCAAAGTTGTTTAACATGTCCTTAAAAACAGGTGTAATACCAGAATCCTAGAGGATAGCGAATGTAATACCGATTTTCAAGAAGGGAGATAGACCACTGTCATAAAAACTACCGTCCAATCAGCCTAACATAAATTGTAGACAAATTACTGGAAGCAATCATTTCAAACTCTATTCGAAATCACCTAGAGAAGCACCGATTGATCAATGATTCCCAGCATGGCTTCACAAGCGGGCGTTCATGTCTGACTAATCTATTAACATTCTTTTCATCTGTTTTCGAATCAGTCAGTGGACGAGGGTCATAATTATGATGTGGTATATCTCGACTTTAGCAAAGCCTTCGACAGAGTCCCCCACGAAAGACTATTAAGAAAAGTGGAGGCTCATGGCATTAAAGGGGATACTATTCTAAAATGGATTAGGGCGTGGTTACAGGACAGGAAACGGCTCAGTACTCGGACCATTATTATTTACTTGCAGAATCGCCGCTAGACAACGATAGGACGCCACCCTCCGGGAGGCTCCACATTGTCTCACTGTTCAGTCCCCAAAACTTCTTCTTCCATCAATAGTTCATTAACGGTGTATGTAAGTTCCCCCATGTTTTTCACTACAACGGTACAGCAAAGTATATTTTTTTAGCATTAAACTGTTATTATTTTCTTGTCTAATCATCACTACATATAACACCACCCATCATCACTACATATAACATCATCCATCATCACTACATATAACACCATCCACCATCACTACATATAACACCATCCATCATCACTACATATAACACCATCACTACATATAACACCACCCATCATCACTACATATAACATCATCCATCATCACTACATATAACACCATCCATCATCACTACATATAACACCACCCATCATCACTACAGATCGGTAAAGTAGTTTCCGAGATTTTCGTGCGGACACACACACAAACAAACACACAGACATACTTCTTTGTTTTATATATATAGATTATATACATAAACGACATAGGTATCGGCGTAGACAGCAACATAAGTAAATTTTCTGATGACACTAAAATAGGGCGTGTAATTAAATCTGACGAGGACTCCGCAAAACTATAGGAAGATCTAAAACAATTTTTCGAATGGTGTGAAAAAGGCAATGAAATTCAATGTGGCAAATGTAAAGTATTCAGTATAGGAGATGTAAACAGGGAAACCAGACACCAAATGAACAACGATGTTATTGAGAAATCAGATTGCGAGAAAGATTTAGGAGTAATGATAAGTAGGAATCTTAAGCCAAGTAAACAAAGTGTATTTGCTCGAAACAAGGCTAATAGAGTACTTGGGTTCATACAAAGGAGTGTTAGTTACAAGACTAGCGAGGTCATCTTAAAACTATATTTTGCTCTTAGATTACGCAGTTCAATTCTGGTCACCGTATTACTGAATGGATATAGAATCATTGGAAAGAATTCAGAGGAGAATGACAAGACTAATCCCGGGCATTAGGAACCTTGAGTACAGAGACAGGTTAAGGCATCTTGATTTGCATTCCGTCGAGAGACGTAGAGTGAGGGGTTATATGATACAGGTGTATAAATGGAAGTTAGAACTTAACAAAGGTGACATTGCAGAGGTACTCAAACTATCCAACCAGGAGCGAACTCGTAACAATGGTTTTAAATTAGACAAAATTAGATTTAGGCGCGAAATAGGTAAACATTGGTTTGGAAATAGAGTAGTGGATGAGTGGAACAAGTTACCAAATATCATCATTAACTCGAATACGTTGGGTAGCTTCAAACATAGGTTGGATGGATATATGAGCAATAGGGGTTGAGTGTAAATGGGACTGCCCAGTATAGGTCAATAGTCCCGCTGCAATTTCCTCCATTCTTATGTTCTTATGTACTAGTCTCTCTCAAACGGGGGGCCATGGCCCCCAGGGGGTCAAGGCCAGAATTTAGGGGGCCCATGGCGGGCTAGTGTAAGTAGTGTGTGTTTGGAGAAAATGTGGAAACTCGGATTCATTTTTTTTGTTACTTTGCCTTGTTAGGGGGAGAATTTTTTTTTCTTTTTTTGGTCATTGTGTGTAACGAGAATACCCATACGGTACAGTTTACACAGTATGGTGCAGCAGCTAGTTTTTCATTTCCAACGGATTCGCTCAGAATGCACGATTCTAGTTCCTGTCAACAGGGTGACGGGCGCTGAACACTGTTCTCATGTTCCGTGTACATGTCCGTGTGTCATCGCTTTACAAGTGGTGATCAGACCGAATGTTCTCAGTCTGGCTCAAGATATCATTAGGAAAATATGTGAGTGGACTGTGAGTGGACTGTATGTATACTGTGAGTGGACTGTATGTGTATATTTTACGTGTGATTGTATAGGCATTTTATGTATGTTTACAGACAGTATGTATGGACTTCAGGCATGTTTGTGTGTTTGACATTCGGATTATGGTCTCATTTTTGTTTTTTATTATTATAATTTCTAGTCTTTATCATTCGTCTGTTTCTGTGACATTCTGTTTTTTTAAAGAACTAGTCAACATTGAGAGAGAGAGAGAGAGAGAGAGAGAGAGAGAGAGAGAGAGAGAGAGAGAGAGAGAGAGAGAGAGAGAGAGAGATTACAAATTTTTAGTAAAACCAACAGATTCATGATTGTCTTATATTTCTGTTTTATATTATTATAATTTTTAGTCTTTATCATTCGCCTGTTTCTGTCTGTTTGGCATTGTTTTGTTTATAATTTCCTTAGAATTGCGATGGCTGCCAGTGTTGCTAAGAAGCGGAAGTACAATGATGAATACATTAACCACGGATTTACATCAATCCTCGCTGATGGCATCGAGAAACCTCAGTGTGTGTTCTGTTTCAAAGTGCTGGCGAAAGATTCCATGAGGCCTAATAAGCTGAAGCATCATCTGACGACAATCCACTCCCAGTATGCGGAGAGAGAACCCGATTTCTTCAAGAGCCATGAACGGAGTTTGGGAAAACAGAGACTGGATGAGAGTGGTGCCTTCCAACAAAAGTGTAGTTGAGGCATCATATGAGGTTTACATTGAAATAGCAAAGAAGAAGAAGGCCCACACGATTGGTGAAACTTTAATTAAGCCGTGTGCTTTAAAGATGGTCAAGCGGGCTCTTGGAGAGGCAAGTGAACGTAAGATTCAGCAGATTTCCTTGTCAGACAACACGGTGAAGCGGAGAATTAGTGAAATGTCAGATGATTTCATGGTACAGGTGATATAGGAGATTAAATCGTCTCCAACTGGTATGTTTGCAATACAGTTGGATGAGTCAACTGATGTGAGTTCTTGTGCACAGCTACTGGCGTTTGTTAGGTATGTATTCTTGCGTGACATCAAGGATGAATATCTGTTCTGTACACAACTTGAAACTACCACAACAGCTTTAGTTGTGATGGAAAAGTTGACTTCTTTCTTCACAGCTAACGGAATCACCGGTTTTTTTTTTTTTTTTTTTTTTTTGTGAAAGTTGTACTGATGGGGCTCCGGCGATGCTGGGGTCGAAATCGGGGTTACAGAAGTACGTCAAGGAAGTAGCTCCGAATGCCAAAGGGTTTCACTGTATGATCCATGGTTTTGCACTGGTGTCGAAAACCCTCCCTGATGCCCTTTGCAAGATCCTGGAGGCAGTGGTAAAATGCGTCAACTTTGTGAAAGCAGGAGATTTGAACTCTCGCCTTTTCCAGAACCTATGTAGAGGCATGGATTCAGAGCACGAAACTCTCCTCTTTTACTCCAAAGTGCGATGGCTTTCCACGGGTAATGTTGTGAATCGAGTATTCGAACTTCGGGGAAAACTTAAGTTGTTCCTGGAAGGATGTTCTACTAAGTCACTTCAACGAGGTGTTGTGGGAGCCACGTCTTGCGTACCTGGCAGACATATTTGAGCAGCTAAACAGGCTGAATCTCAAGCTACAAGGCAAGGAAAGAAATGTTTCACCACATGGATTGCGTATTTGCATTTCTTGACAAACTCCAGAACTGGCAAAGGAAAGTCATTGCAGGAAATGTTGCCATGTTTGAGAATCTCTCAAATTTTCTTGACGAAATTGAAGAGGATCATCTACTTGACCCATCATTCAAAAATAAAATAATTCAGCACTTGAAATCCTTGGAAAGTGAGCTCAAAAGGTACTTCCCAGAATTCGAGGAGGGAGAAGGGAAATTGGTGAGGAATCCTTTCTCTGGCACTCTTGATATTGCTGCCATTCCCGACGATGGTCAGGACGAATTCCTTGACCTCAGGAACGATTCTGCTGCCAGAGACCTCTATGAAGAAAAATCTCCGACTGTATTCTGGTGCTCAATGTATCAGTCATATCCAAAAGTTAGTGAGATCGCACTTCGAGTCCTCTTGCCATGTTCTACTACTTATTTATGTGAATCTGGTTTCTCCACCTTCTTCAAATAGAGAATAAAAGCCGAAACCGGTTACATGTGGACCCAGACATGAGATGCGCTTTATCAGTGTTATGAACATCCTTAGAGTACGTGTTATGAACATCCTTAGAGTACGTGTTATGAACATCCTTAGAGTACGTGTTATGAACATCCTTAGAGTACGTGTTATGAACATCCTTAGAGTACGTGTTCAAAGGCTTTAGGTTGTTACTGTACAGAAATAAAGAACAACACCGAGGGCAAATAACAAAAACAACAAAAATAACAACAACAACAGCCCTTAAGGGTACAAAATCTGGCCTTGTAGTTTATTTTTAAGTGAAAATAATTTAAACAAACGAAAATACTCACTACAGAAAAGTATTGTACTATAAGGAAAAAATTATACATTCAAAAAGAGTAGCAGCTAAAAGTTTGTACATGAGCGACTGTCAGTATAGAGAGCTTATTTCTTTGAGATATAATCACAACCATATGGTCCAAATTAGAGAGAGATATAATTCCTGAATAATGTGAGGGTAATGTACGCTTATCAATTCTGTTCCACGTTCCTCCCCTCACCCTCTCCCCTTAGGCCTAGAGGAACACGTGTCGCGCCAAGGGTCGATTGTCAGCCTCTGTCCGTCACCTCGTGCTATCCTTTGTGACTCACGTGACAAAAAAAATATGAATAAGTAACGAATGCAGAATAAGAATTGAGTCACAATGTTGATGGGGACCGGAAGAAACGGACGATTTTAGCAGGAAAATTGAGTGACGGGCGAGTGATTGGTGCACACTTCACTGTTGCCCACATGGGGAGTGGTACTTACTAATTAATGGTGACCTCTAAGTCATTCTAAAACCTCCTGTGGTGTTTGTTTAATAACGTTAAAGATGGTAATTAGTATAAAATTCATAAAAAACTTGTGAAAAAATTATGAAAGTTAGATTAAAAATGAATTAATTTGCATAATTCAGTAGTTGGTGTCTAGTTCCCTCCCACGGTCAAGAGGTGATCCCCGCTGGCGCCGACAACCCGTCACAGATGATTGGTGGGTGTAATATGGCCCACTCCTCTGTTATCCCGAGAGAGATATGTCTGTCATTTGATTATACCAAATGTTATCAAGGGTCGGGGTGTCATTCTCGTCAGCTTGGGGTCTAATCTTTTGTGACAATGAGCGCGGATCTCAACGGCTGTCCAGGGGCGGTATACACAAAACTTTTAAGTGCGAGCAAACAGTTGTTAAGGCAGACATTTTCCTGTTACGTACTAATAGTACATACACAAAACTTTTAAGGGCCTTAATAGATCTGTTAAGTTAAAAGACTCCTGGAGCACTTTTAAGTCCCGTAATAGTCGTGTGTTAGTTGATACCCTGGCGAGCCAACAACAACAACATCAGCGGCAACACATTCACCGGGAAAGGAGAGATATATTTAATGAGTATAGTGTGTATATGGTAAATTTTTTTTTTTTTTTTTTTACGGGAATTAGCCAACCCGGACACAGGTCAAACGACCCACAACGGAGCCTGGGGGGCGAAAAAAAAGAACGGAAAGAAATTGAAAATATAGAAAAAAAGGTTATACTGTATTAATCTACTACACCACGAAGATGCCGGAAAACCAGCTTTTTAAAGTGAGACAGATTGTAAGAGCATGGAAACACAGAAGAAGGCAAAGCATTCTACAGTTTGGCTGTGTGAGGAAAGAAGGAGGTACTATAACGGGTTATTCTCGTGTGACCGACATCCACAGAGAAATGGTGGGCACCGCGGGCAAGACGTGTTACGAACCCACGGCTTTGCCGGCGGTACACAGGATGCCAAATCCCCTGAACATTGCCCGTTAAAGTACCTGTAAAAGAGAGAGTGAAGCAACATTGCGGCGAAGAGAAAGGGGAGAGAGATTGTCGACTAAAGGAGGAGAGTTAATAAGACGAAATGCCTTTGATTCCACCCTATCTAATAGTTGGACAGAAGAAGAGCCACCCCAGATATGAGAGCAACTGCTCAGGAGTGAAGTAGCTGCGGCATCTGTACAGCATTCCCAACTTTCGGGAGGCAGCTTTAGTTATACTAAGGATGTGTGATTTCCAGGACATATTGGAGGAAATGGTGAGGCCTAACATATTTATTTCAGAATTTGGGGGGATGATAGCGTCCTGAAATGTAATTGGTGGGAGATCGTCTACATTACAAAGTTTAATTGGTAAATATTGAGTTTTGTTACTATTGAACTTAACCAAGTTTGTATCTCCCCATTCAGAGATGCTGCACAGATCCGCGTTGATAGAAGTAATGATATCAGTTCTAGAAACAGATCTAGTTTGAGAGTTGGAAGGAAGGGGAAAATGTGAGGAAGAGTGAAGAGTAGAATCATCGGCGTAAGAATGGATAGAATTAGTTGTAGTGTGAAGTAAATCATTGATAAAAAGAAGAGAGAGAGTTGGTGAAAGAACATAACCCTGTGGGACGCCACTATTGGTAGAGAAAGAGCGAGAAATCGATCCCTCGACAACAACTGCCATGGATCGATTCTCAAGGAAGCTAGAGATGAGAGAACAAAGTGGGGGAGAGAAACCAAAAGAGGGAAGTTTAGATAGCAAAGACTTGTGTCATACCCTGTCAAATGCTTTGGAGATGTCGAGGGCCACGACAAAAGTTTCCCCATAATCCCTAAGAGAGGATGACCAAAGATGGGTGCAATAGGAGAGCAGATCACCAGTAGATCTTGCCTGGCGAAAGCCATACTGGTGATCCGACAAAAGAGAAAGGAGTTCAAGGTGACGGAGAAAATGGTAGTTCAAGATAGTTTCGAAAATCTTAGAGAGGGATGAAGTTAGGGCAATGGGGCGATAGTTAGAAGGAATAGAATGGTCACCCTTCTTCGGGATGGGCTGAACCAAGGCATGCTTCCAAGAAGAAGGAAAAGTTTTCGTTTTGAGGCAGAGGCGAAAGAGGCGAGCAAGCACAGGGGCCAGGGCTTCAGCACACTCCCTCAGAACACGAGGGGGTATTCCGTCCGGTCCATGCGCCTTACTCACATCCAACCTGGATAACACACCGGCAACCCTGTGAGTGGAGATTATAGGAAAGTGCATAGGTTCAGTAGGAGGTGCGGGGTAGGAGGGGTAGAGTGTATATGTTAAATATAGGGTGTATATGTTAAATATAGCGTGTATATGTTAAATATAGGGTGTATATGTTAAATATAGGGTGTATATGTTACATGTAGTGTGTATATGTTAAATATAGCGTGTATATGTTAAATATAGGGTGTATATGTTACATGTAGTGTGTATATGTTAACTATAGCGTGCATATGTTACATGTAGTGTTATATGTTAAATATAGTGTGTATATGTTAAATATAGTGTGTATATGTTAAATATAGGGTGTATATGTTAAATATAGGGTGTATATGTTAAATATAGGGTGTATATGTTAAATATAGGGTGTATATGTTAAATATAGGGTGTATATGTTAAATATAGGGTGTATATGTTAAATATAGTGTGAATATATTGTGTGTATTCCCTCTTTATAGCAGAGATCTTCTTTCTTGACTTGGGCAATACTGAGAATCAGCGTGTCTCACACTCTGTCACCGACCTTACCACGCAAGGCAATGCAGCATTGACTCATGGTGATTTCCAGCCATGCTCTCTTTGGCTATTTTTTGTTATCCACCCATCACCTTTTTTCACATGTAAAATAATTTATTTCGCAAGTTTTCTTGCTGTTTTAGATGATTTTCACATTTATCTTAGGGACAAATCATTTTTTTTAGTTAGGTAAGGTTAGGAGGTTAGGACGTGGCCTGTTAAGTCAGGTAACCTAACCTAACTCAAAAAAATTATTTGTCCCCAAGATAAATGTAGCCTCCACTTGTCTTATTGTATGACTAACTTATCGAGGACTGTCAAGAGTAGAAGGCATTTTCTTTACACAACTTTGACCTTCCACATTGTCTTGAAACATTCCATGTGGACGTCTCCATTTTTTGGAGGAACTTTTTATATGTTCAAATAAACGTGGAATATTGAGCTTGGTAGAATTAAATCTTGTCTTGACACAGACCGACTTGTCTTAAAACAACGGTCAACTTGTGGTTTTAGTTGAGTGACCCCTGTTAAAAAAAATAAACAACTCGTTTTCTTTGGGTCATCGGACTCGCAGAATCCATTCAAATATTATTAATTATTCATAACATTCTGCATCCAAGGGGAAAAACCTGTTTGACCGATGAAGAATCTATTTTCTTCCCTGTCGAGATGTCCAGTTTTATTTGTGTTTATTCAAGCGTGGAAATACCCCCTCCCCCCGAGTGTGTGTGTGTGTGTGTCATAAAAAAGAGTGTGATGAAGACACATTGGTAACGGTGCTCGCTGGCAGTGATGTCTCTCTCTCTCTCTCTCTCTCTCTCTCTACTTCAACAGTCAACACCCACATAGTACTGTACAGTCAAGCACAGTTATGACTTCTTTTGGATATAGGTCGATATCTTGCCCCAGAACAGGGGTGGGCAATATGTGTGATATAAAATTATATTACGATTATAACGTTACTGGCTTGGCAAACACAAGTAATTTTCCTATTTCTGCGTCAGTGAAATTACTGAGAAACTTTGCAATATTTTTCTTTTAACAATTAGTGAAAGTCTGGCTCAAAATCAGAACACAAGGCACCTCTCACCTCCACCTCCGTAAGACGTGATCGGTTCAGTACTTGGACGTAATGCGAGTCACTGGCGAAAACTTCGACCTACACAGCCAAGTTGAACCAAACATGGAAAATAACTTGGATATCGCGGCCTTCAGGCAAAGAAAATATTCACAAATCAGTAGATTCTCCCACATATGAGCTACAGGTCGATTATAAGAGTTGAATATGTGAATCCTGGCTTAACAACTAAAGCATGTCGCTTCAAATTCACGCTTGTCCAAACAAAGTAAACAGGCGAGTTCTTCAGACAATTCTTCAATGTTGAAATTGAAGGGATCCTTCAACAGCTGGAAGGTCAAGTTAAACTTTTCAAAGTCAGAGAATCACAACTGAAAATTCTAGACCTGGACCCTTTCCACTTCAAAATCCATCACCTCTTTTTTTTTCAGTTAATTTTCCAGAATGGGGAGGAGCGTGAAAACCTGTTTCTGGACCAGTAAGAGCAGACACTCGGTTTAGACTTAAACTCACTATTCATTTGCTCACAAATAAGTTTTCCTTTTCCCTGGAGTTTTGTGTTGAGAAGATTCACGTGACCCATAATGTCAGCCCAAACCCGCAAATCTCCACTTTCAATTTCTGAAAATTTTTCCATTTGTTGTTTTTGAACAAGAAACTCTTGAGTCTGAGGATACAAGGCAGTGAACTGCTCCAGGACCTTACCACGACTCACGCAACGAGCATTTATGTAGTAAATTACGTCACTGAATTTAGAGTTCCTTCAACGATTCCACAAACTGTCGATGAATCGGATCGCTGTTGCTATGAAGTTAATTATTCTGTCTTCATCAAGTCATTCAGAGTCATTAATCTCCTGCCATTTTTGCACAAAGACTTTCCTGGTACAAGATGCAGTGAGAGGTGACCTCTTGCGGCCACTAATATTACTATACTTTACCACCCACCCCCCCCCCCCCCTTTTCATGCGTCCCCTGGGAGCATACACTGTGCCCTGAAATGGGTATTTTTACTTTCTGCGAAATTTTGCCCCACCCTATTTAAAGGTTATAAATATTAATGCAAAATAATTCAGGAGGCGACAGAGCCACTCACTTCTAGCGGATAGCCACGTGTGGCTCCTGGCTTATGTACTGTCCACCCCGGCTCTGGACGACTCGTTATCATGGTCATGGTTTGTTAATTTGTTCTTGGCTTGTTATCTTGCTCTTGACTTATCTTGTTCTAGGCGCCATGATATCTTGTTCTTGGCTTGTTATCTTATTCTGAGCGATTTGATAACTTATCCTGGTCAGCGTGAAATCTTCTTCTATGCAGCATGATATCGATATATTTTTATGCTAATGTTATCAAACTCCTCGACGGACGTAATATATAATAGTGCTTGTTAATAGTATTAATTTTCTGATGTATTGATCATTACTCAAAATATTTATGGTAATTATATGAGAGAGAGAGAGAGAGAGAGAGAGAGAGAGAGTTTGAAACAAAATTCACCTTTCTTTCACAGACTTACATTTCTATATACGCACATAAATTACAAGTGTTATTGTCGCTCGATTTATCATATATTCTCCTTATTCCTCCGTTTATCTGTCTTATGTTCTCAGTTCTGTGTTTATTTCCACTTCGGAGGTCAAATTGTAATTTACGAGGATTCCGTTCTGGGAAGCATTAAAGTCCCCCACACTATTGTCTGCGGATATAATGTAATCTGAAGTCAATCTATGATATAACGTTAAGGTGTGATATAACGTTAAGGTGTGATATAACGTTAAGGTGTGATATAAAGTTAAGGTGTGATATAACGTTAAGGTGTGATATAAAGTTAAGGTGTGATATAACGTTAAGGTGTGATATAAAGTTAAGGTGTGATATAACGTTAAGGTGTGATATAACGTTAAGGTGTGATATAAAGTTAAGGTGTGATATAACGTTAAGGTGTGATATAACGTTAAGGTGTGATATAACGTTAAGGTGTGATATAACGTTAAGGTGTGATATAACGTTAAGGTGTGATATAACGTGAAGGTGTGATATAACGTTAAGGTGTGATATAAAGTTAAGGTGTGATATAACGTTAAGGTGTGATATAACGTTAAGGTGTGATATAACGTTAAGGTGTGATATAACGTTAAGGTGTGATATAACGTTAAGGTGTGATATAACGTTAAGGTGTGATATAACGTTAAGGTGTGATATAACGTTAAGGTGTGATATAACGTTAAGGTGTGATATAACGTTAAGGTGTGATATAACGTGAAGGTGTGATATAACGTGAAGGTGTGATATAACGTTAAGGTGTGATATAACGTTAAGGTGTGATATAACGTTAAGGTGTGATATAACGTTAAGGTGTGATATAACGTTAAGGTGTGATATAACGTTAAGGTGTGATATAACGTTAAGGTGTGATATAACGTTAAGGTGTGATATAAAGTTAAGGTGTGATATAACGTTAAGGTGTGATATAACGTTAAGGTGTGATATAACGTTAAGGTGTGATATAACGTTAAGGTGTGATATAAAGTTAAGGTGTGATATAACGTTAAGGTGTGATATAACGTTAAGGTGTGATATAACGTTAAGGTGTGATATAACGTTAAGGTGTGATATAACGTTAAGGTGTGATATAAAGTTAAGGTGTGATATAACGTTAAGGTGTGATATAAAGTTAAGGAGGGAATTAATTCTCGGTTATCTTCGCTGTGGGGGGGGAGATAACAGGATAGCGGTTTGTGTTAGTTGCTGTGGTGAAATATTGTTGTTTGATAAAATTGATGATTATGTTAATGTAATCTGTCTTATGTTAAAATTGTACGTTGCGTAAGTCTGTGTTGTTAAAATTGTTAGGTTATCTAAATCTGTCTTATGTTAAATTGATTAATTTAACATAGCCACTATTATGTTATATTAGTTTCATGATTAACAATGTATTCGGTGGTGGAAAAAATAGTCTGTTGTGTTATATTATTATCGCAAAGGGTAACTATTGATGACTAGTGTGATAGTTTGTGCTATGATAAATTAGATTAAATTGTAGTTATCCATATATGTGTTTCATTACGTTAATAACTTGTTAATTGTGTTAACCGGGTTTGTCTCTACTGAAAGTCTAAATTATATTATATAATCGCTTAAAACCCTGATGTAGTTTTTCCTATTACCTTCAATATAGAGTATCTGTTATTTATTAAATATTATCGAAATAATATTAATAATTAAATACAGTTGCAGTGTTTGTAGACGTGATTAACCAGACGGTCATGAGGGATAAATTACTGTTTCTTATGCACCTTTCTCTCTTCCTATGTTACAGTATATAATGTAATGTATTGTAATATTAAACAGAGTCTAGTTTGCCACAGTAGTAAATTCATTTTTAAAACTGTTACATACTGAACATATTCTGGGTCTCATATTAACTGTAGTAAATTATTCAAGTAGTTTGATCGTCGCGATAAGAATATTAATCAGCGTCATAATTACATTTACTATATAATAATTGTCAAATATACTCACACATATTTTCTTATTTAAAGAATATTTTTGTCGGTTTTTTAAAGTTGTCGTATTTATTGACCGAGGCTCAGTGTACACCCTAGGCCAGGTGGTTGACTTACCTTTATGTATTTGAATAACAACATTCGGTTCAGGAGGGGAGGCGACAGGTGGGCGACTACAAGTACTAGTTTTCCTTAATATAATAATCGGATAAGTGAAAAGGTTTATGTACAGTGCAAAGTTAATTAGATTATTTCTCTCTTTTTATAATTTTCCCTTTCCTCCTTTACCTCTTTTTATCTCTTGTTTTTACTATTTTATATATTCTAGTCTTTCTGTCTCTCCTCTCTCTCTCTCTCCTTCTTCTCAATTTCATCAGTTACCCAAACCAATTATTGCTGATGGTGAGAGGAAATAGTTGTATCGTAAAGAACGGACAGACAGCCAGACAAACAAACGAACAGACAAGCAAACAGACAGACAGAAAGACAGACAGACACAGTGACACGTTTAGCGGATTAACTACAACACACAAACATTTCTCGCGGTACACTCAGACCCAGATAACGAAATCACGACTCGATCATTAACAGCAGCGGGAAAACCTACATAGTCACACCTGTGGGATATGTTATGGCCAATATGATAATTAACGACCCCAATTAGTGTGGCAACAATAATGACAGGTATTAAACTAAGCCACAAGGACCTATAAGATGGTCGGAAGGTCAGGCGCCTTTCATGGTACCATCGACCTTTTGTCCTCATCACTGAGTTGAACTAATAAGTAAACATAACCTCGTCTGCCTCGGTCACCAGCCAGTCGGAGTGTATACAGTACTTCGGTCACCAGCCAGTCGGAGTGTATACAGTACTTCGGTCACCTACATAATTATAGTGAAAATACTGTTCCTTGTTGACCTATGTTGCGAAAGTCATGTGAACGAATTTGACATATTTTATTTACTACGAAAGATTATTGTGTTACAAGGTGATACAAAAAATATTTTCGTAGTTATGTATCAATATTAAGAAAACAAACAAATGTATCTTTCATTACCTATATCAGTTATATTTTGTTACTTTGAATAAAATGAATTTGAAAAAAAAAACACGAAATATTGCTGGGACACGATACCAAGATGTTAGATGTGAGAGGAAAAAGAAAACCATTTGTTCATGTACGATAATCATGGGGTTGAGAATTGTAAATAGAGATCCGATTTTGCATGGTTCCGCCCTGCTTATGACTTGCCAGACGTATGGTGGGGAAGAAAGGTGTTCTGAATTCAACTCTCGCGGTTTATGTACGGCTGAAGCATATTGTGAGTTTACCCTTTCGTTTTTTAATTCATTAATTTCTCTATATTTGAATATTTACATATTTTCATATATCTCCACACAGTATATGAGTATATTCATATTTATATATCTTTATATACTTAAATTTATATTGTATTGCTCATATTTCAGTACACTGATAACGTGTTTTATAGATTGCGTTGCACTTAAAGAGAGGAGAGATCACAACCCACACCAACAAACTTATAAACACGAGAAAACAACAACATCCCGGTCAGCTCTCGCTGGCGACTTATTTATAAAGGTTTTAAATCTGAAAGGTGAAGGCACAAGCACACTGAGTTATCCCGCGACCTTTGTTCAAGCACTTGGTCCAGTCCGTTCACGGTCCATTATTAATGGAAGAAGTGAACATTTATCATCATTAGCGTCACCTGTTGGGAACTGTTGCAGGTAATCAATAGTTGCTTCGAGTGCGGGTCCGAAGCTGCTACACCCCACCTTTACCTACAACTCTGTCCGGTTGGAAAGCGAGTTCGTTTACGCAAGCGACCAGTCGGATTTACGAGTGCGCAGTGCCGCGATAACTGTTTTGTTTTGTGCGGGTAATCAGCGAGCAAAGTCAGCCACTCTGCTGGCTGGGGAGCCATTATTATTATTTATATTAGTGCGCGACGCTTCACCACAGTTCATGGGCCGAGCGAAGCTGTTTCACTCGACCGGTTCACACTTGTAATTCGATTCGGTGACATTGTAATGAATCTGTAGTGATATAGTGGCAGTTCTCACCCTATAAGTCTGCACCGAACGTTATTAATTACATAAACTGACTTTATATATATATATATATATATATATATATATATATATATATATATATATATATATATATATATATATATATATATATTTTCACAAAATAGTTCCAAACCTTTTGTGTTTTATATCTTCATAAAACTTGTATCTCAAAAAAATTGATAACTTAAATTACCGCCACCACAACCTATAATATACACTTCAGAAATATTGTCCCGGATATTATTATTATGATGAACCAAACACCCACCACTACCACCACCAACCCTACACCTACCAGACTCCTATATAGAGAACACGTCTCCTGACATAAATGGCTTCACCCATGGTAAAGGTGTACATAATTGCATCACCACATTCCTAACTGTACATTGTGATGAAAGGCACAGATACACCACATTTCTTGACCTAAAAGCTGCATTTGATATTGCCAATAGGCAACTGATATTGTACCTCCTGATATAGGAGGTAGGCTGTTACACTGGATAAGTGGGTATCTAACCAACAGAAGGGCTGCTGTACTGTTTTAGGGTTACAAAAGCGAAGTTAAGGATATGCAACTTGGTACCCCTAAAGGTGGAGTACTTAGCCCCACTTTGTCCAATGTTCTTATGAATGCATTATTAAATTTAATACCAGACAACCTCAGTAATATCACAATCAGCTATGCTGATGATATTCTTATACATACTAAAACTCATCGTGAAAAGCAAACCACCCTGAACCATGTATACGCAGCCTGTGAGAACCTTGGTCTTATTATCTCCACTGAGAAAACTAAGGTGTTCAACAAACAAGCTGGTAATTGCAAACGCGGCCCCGCCAAGTTCAAGATAGGTAACAACACTATTGACTATGTTTCTTCTTTTAAATATCTTGGTGTTTCCGTCCCTTGTACCCTACCTGCCATACAACAGCTAACCCGCCAATGTACTGACAGACTGAGACCTCTTAGAAGTGTAGCGGGATACAGCCCGCACTATGGTGCTAATATTAGAATTGTTAAAACAGTGTACCTAGGCTATATAAGATCTCTGATAGATTACCACGCACCAGCCCTGGTCCTTCGTGACGGGAAAGGCAAATGCAAAATAAAGCCCTCAGAATTATCCTAGGATGTCCCATGAGCAATAAACTACTTAATATGAAGAAAGAACTAGGTATACCCAGTGTTAAAGATAGAATAATTGAAGTCAACCTCATGATAGCCCTGAGGCTTCTGCTTAGTGATTTGATAACATCGTTTCCATTAAACTGCTAGAATGTATGAACCATGGGACTGGTGAGTCTAAATGGATCCAAACTACAGCTACACATATGAAGATGTTTGGACTAGACCACCTGTACAAAGTTGAGAATCAACAGTGCTTCCTGCCACCCTGGCGGACAGTTCCCTTCGATATCACAATTTCGACATATCCGCCTAAAAAAATAATTATACAAAGTATTTATCTCCAACACACTGCCAAAGTGAGAGCTCTTGAACACTTGCACACTCTACAGACTGATGATAATATCACACAGACCATCTACACTGATGGATCTCTTAACACCGCCTGTGGGAGGGCTGGAAGTGCTATTGTTGTGACTCAACCTGATGGTAATATAATTGAGAAAGGAGTTAGAATTAACAACTGGGCATCCACTCTACAAGCTGAATTAGTTGCCATACTCACAGCTATTAAATTCATTGAAACCACTGTTACTGACAGTCTCATCATCACTGACTCTCTATCCTCACTACTTGCCCTTGACACCCTCAACTCAAGTTGTCACGTACATGTCTCTGAAGCCAGACACAAATATGAGTACCTTGTTGACCTGGCTGTCAAGGTCAAACTGTTGTGGATCCCCTCTCACATAGGCCTCATAAAACGTGACAAAGTTGATGCCCTCGCCAAACTCGCGTCTAAGAAAGACACCGTTGAATACAATTTGGGTCTGTCAAAAGAACCCTTAAAACTGTAATTAGGAAAGAACTTATTCATGAATTTGATGCAAGTAGACTAGTGCAAACAGGCACTAGTCGATCCATAGTTTACCATGATGAGATGTATCAAGTGAAACATGTATATGGAGTAAGTCACAAGATCACTAGATTACAAGATGTTGTAACCGCTAGATTAAGGTTAGGATATAAGTACCTCTGGCAGTATGTTCCTCAAGCAGATGTATACAAGACTAAATGTATAGTGTGTGGCCAGACATATGGCCACACACTTGAACACTACGTCCTCGACTGTGTGAAGATAGAACCTTTTAGTGACAGATCCAAGCACACTGTGTGTGAAATGGCACAACACTTCATTTCTAATGGCAAGATAGCCGACATATTAAGATTGTATCCACTTTTTTGCACTTAGTAACTCTATCAGTTCTCATGTATAGAGCCAAACACACAATGTGCTTGAATACTTCTCAGGCAAATGTGAATAACAAAGTGTGCGGCCAGACACACTACCTCACACTCCTGTACTCACGCATTTGTGAATAAGTTACCCTTTATGTATAGAACTAAACAAATAATGTATTTGAAATACTGTGTAACATTCAGTGCCATAATATCCTGACAACGGGGGTTAATTATTATGACCCGTTGTAAACTCTACTCTGTAATCCTTTTGCCCTACTGCTCACAGGATGAGTGTGGGGTGCACAATAAAGTAGCTGCTGTAAGCGGCAAAATAAAAAATCAACTATCACCACCACCCCTACACCTACTAGCCATTACCAAGTCACCCACCCCAGTCCAGCTTCATCACAGACCAGCAGAATATGCTGACATGCTCTTAGACCAATGGTCTAGTGTGCCACAAATCACCTCCCTTCCTCCTGACATACAGCAATATTTTAACACCACACACATTAATTGGGGTTTCAATATTGAAATAGCCTGTTCCTCATCAGACCTTACCGACCAGTTTCCTCTAGCGCACCACGAACTAACAACAGCACTAATAAAAGGTGAATCATCCTACCCTGGTGAGGATGGCATAACATATAACACCCTGAGATTATTAAATGAGATCCCTAACCATCCACTGCTTGACCTGTATCAAATGAGCCTCACACAGGGTATTCTGCCTAAGACATGGACTCATGGAAACATAGTTCCAATCCCTAAAGCTAACTCTCCAAACTTCAGGCCAATTTCACTCACATCCTGTATGTGTAAAGTCCTTGAAAGAGTTGTTCTAAACCATCTCATGTTTCAAGTCAAAGACAAACTGGCCCCTAATCTGTATGGGTTCATGCCCGGGAGTAGCACACAGACATGCTTTGCAGAATATCTTGTTCACTCAAAAGATAAGACACAAACAGTCTTCATAGACCTTAAATCAGCCTTGAATGTAGCTAATAGGGACATTATACTTGACCAACTAGCTAATTTTGGCATCCAAGGTAACCTCCTGACTTGGATAAAGGGTTGTCTGTCCAACAGGTATGCCAGTGGAGTTAAAAGTGCCAGAATGAGATCATTTGAGCTTGGCATGCCTTATGGGGGAGTGTTAAGTCTTATGCTCTTTAATATGCTGATGCACAAGCTTATTGCTGACATTCCAGTTCAGCCAAACGAGGCTGGTGATATCTGCATTATGACACAGACTAAGCTCAGGCTGTAAGCCTTGCTGGATATATTTGCTCGGAGGACTGTGGAATGTGGTCTCATAATATCTGTTGACAAGACGAGGGTCCTCAATCCTCGTCCTGCTCACCCTCTGCCTCTTGACTTTAACATTTACAACACGCCTTTGGAACTATGTAGCATCTACAAATATCTTGGAATTTGTGTGAATGATGCAAACTATGTCAACAAACTTCGTTACAAACTAATGCAGCGCATTAAACCCCACAGAACCCTTGTTGGCAAGGGCTATTTTATTAACCTCACCTATTCTCGTACTTTCTATCTTCACTTCATTCGTTCTGTAGTTGACTATCATGCTCTCCAACTTGTGACTATTCCGCCTAAACAACTCAATAGCCTTGAGGTAGTGCAAAATGACGCCATGCGCATCATTCTAGGTTGCCCAAAATCAACCAGAATTGTAAACATGAGGAAAGAGCTCGGACTGCCCTCCCTATCTGAGAGGATAGCTCTACTTAATACCATGTTTTGTGTCAAAGTTTTGAAGAACAATGGTCCCCAAACTACAGCTAAAACTGAGTTGATGTTCTATCTAAGTAATCCCGACCATCTCGCTAACCTTCCACAAAAGACTCTCTTTGGGGCGTGGCTTCATAAAAGTGTTGCAGATCTCTTGAAACTGAATGTCCCAATCACCCCAGACGAACCTATTAATGCCATTCCTCCTTGGCTGGACATATCAGTTCCTATTAATTACACTCCTGTTGGTAGTAAGCAAATGTTAAACACCGATGTGATGAGATGTGTTACACTAGAACCTATTAACAGACACATAGAGAGTATTAAATCAAGTGAATGTTATGCTTTTACTGGTGGTTCTGTGCAGACAAACACAGGGAGAACAGGCTGTGCAATTGCAATATATAAAGAAAAAGAGATGATAGTGTCAAACAAACAAAGGCTGAACAACTGGGCCAGCACAACACAAACTGAACTAACTGGAATCTACTTAGCCACAGACTACCTCAAAGAAAATGGAGGTGGGGTGATATTCTGTATGTGATATTAAAAGGAATGTGATAACTGCCAATGA
>CAUDMG010000584.1:1122500-1192500 GCA_958450375.1 Homarus gammarus
TTGTAACACTAAGCATCTGGAGGATCCAGTGGTAGCACATGCTTTCAGAGAGTAGCTCGTATATGGGCTGATAAACAACCCAACAACAAACAACCCAAATCCCAGTGCTGAATGGGATATTCTCGACAGGATATCCTCGACACTGTCATGACAAAAACCTGCAGAAAGACCCTTGGTCAGATCGAAAGAATACACGAGGACTGGTTTCATGAAAATGACCCAAAAATCAATGTATTCATCAATGATAAACGTGTTGCTTTAACCGACTGGCAGAACAATCCCCAGAAGAAGAAAGCAGCGGCCCAGTGCGAACTTCGCAATCTCAAGAACAACTGGTTTAAAAATAAAGCATGTATTACACACAAACAAACAGATCAGCACAAGATGCGCAAATTTTTCAATTCCACTAAAACATTTTATGGGCCAATCACTCATGGCCCAGCCCCCTCTGCTTACTCGACGGTAACTCCCTAATGAACGACGAAGAAGGAACTCTTCAGCATAGGAAAGAGCACTACCATTCACTATTCAACCGAAAAACCGATGTGGATATCGTGACTAGCCAGCAGGTCCCTCAGCATCCAGAGCTGACCCACCTCAGCTATCCTCCATCCCTGGATGAGGTAGCTACTGCCATCAAACTCATGAAAAATAACAAGCCTCAGGGCCTGATGGAATCGCATTCCCAAGATCTTAAAGATGCCTCCATTGTCGGTATTTATAAGAACAAGGGAGAACGGTCAGACTGTGACAACTACCGTGGGATCTCGCTGCTCTCCGTAGCTGGCAAGATTATCGCCCGAGTCCTCCTAAGCAGACTTTTTCCTGAGGCGGAAGACTTCCTCCCAGAATCTCAATGTGGCCTAAGACCATTACGTGGTACCACTGACAAGATCTTTGCTGTCCGTCAGATACAGGAAAATTGCAACAGCGCCGTGACCTGTACATGGCCTTCATAGACCTAACCAAGGCCTTCGACTCGGTCAACAGGCATCTCGCGGACCCTCAGCCGTTTTGACTGCCCACCAAAATTCATCGCCAATGTGAGGCAACTCCACGATGGCATGAACGGCAGTGTCCTGCATAATGGCACCCAGTCTGAGTTCTTCCCCCATCCAATTAGGGGGGAAACAAGGATGTGTAATGGCACCAACTCTGTCTTCCATTTTCTTGGCTGTCTTCCTTACTCGTGCCAGTGTCAATTTAGCCGGCGCGGTGGACATCGAGTACCGGATGAATGGTCTTTTCAACATAAGACGACTCCAGGCAGAAACAAAGGTGTCGGCAGCTTCCATTACTGAACTTCAGTATGCAGACGACCTCACCCTTGTTGCCCACATTGAACACGAACTACAAGTGATCCTAAACATGTACTCCGCAGATGCGTATGCACCTTTCGGCCTTGAGGTGAATGTAGGTAAGACTCAAATTCTCTTTCAGCCTGCCGCTGGTTCAGCCATCCATCTTAACGGTACTACCCTCTCTAATGTTACCCACTTTCGGTATCTCGGCTCCCACCTGTCCACCACCGCGGGCATCGATGAAGAGATTCAACATCGGATCAGATGTCAAGCCTTTGCCAGACCCCGTACCCGGGTCTTCAGCTGTCGGGAGCTGAAATTATCTACAAAATTACACGTATATCGAGCAGTGGTCCTCCCTCCCCTGTTATATGGCAGTGAGACATTGGTCACATACAGGAGGCACCTCATGGCACTTGAAAACTTTCACCAACGTAGTCTACGTTCCATCCTACGAGTTCGCTGGGAAGACAAGAGAACAAATGCCAGTGTTCTCGCTGACACCAACTGTAGGAGCATCGAGGCTACCATTATCCATGAACAACTACGTTGGACTGGCCATGTTACCCGCATGGACGACAGTAGTCTGCCAAAGCAGCTACTTTGCAGTCACCTAACGAATAATAAATGTAACGCTGGCGGGCAACTGAAAATGTATAAGGATAGTCTTAAGACAAACCTGAAAAAGTGCCAAATCGACCCCCTCACCACGGAGACGAATACTCCACACCGTAATGCTTGGAGGAGCACCACACGAGAAGGTGTCAATACTTTGCAGTTAGCCCGACTGCATACCGAGGCAGACAAGGGCCAACGTAAGAAAGACCTTGCCGTCGCCCCTCCCACACTAGATGTAGCCCTCCTCATGTGCAACATCTGGGGTCGGCCCTGCCGGTCCCGTATCGGCCTATTTAGTCACCTCAGAGCTCACCAACCTAGGTGATATCCTTAATAACTCATATCATCGTATCATAGCTGGATGATCTCCATACTCGATTCCAAGTGACAGCAAAGTAGTGTGTGTGTGTGTGTGTGTGTGTGTGTGTACATTGATTGCAAAAAGTTTGTGTCGCCCTCCGAATGAATCAGTATCGAAACTAAATGAGATAATGCAACGTCAACTGTATTGAGATCCTGAACTACACACTCCATTGACCGGTGAAGATTCCTGATTATAATGTCCTTTACCTGAGGATGTTGCAGACATTTCCTCTTTCATTTGTGGTGACACACACACACACACACAATCCAGATGTAGATGGCAGGTTATTGAAGTTCTCAGGGAAGAAAGTCATTTTTAACGCAACAGTAAATATTCTTATACATGTATCTTGTTTTAGATAAACTATATGATGTAACAAATGCAAGGCGCTTATTACTAAATTGAAAGGCTCAATAAAAGCCTCTCATGCATGAGATACAACAAACAAAAAAACAATATTGAATTACGCCCCAATTGACTTCTTATCGTCCACCACCAGGCAAATCTCTCCCCAAGGCGGGAAGGTACAGGGGGGCTTGATGCACTCCACCTGCATCTATCCCCCCCCCCCCCCCGAAATAACTCACTAGATTTTTCCGAACCGTTCGAGTCAACTGAACATGAATGAAAATGTAAACGGTGAACAATTAGGTACAGACTATCCATTGTGAACCTTTAAACCAAGAAACAGGTTTTTGCTGGCTACGGCGGGAGCCACTTTACCTTATTTCTTTGATACGCCTCAAGGCTCTTAGCTACACCATATTTTGTACTGATTTTAACACCATGTATGCAAGTACTCTCTAGGTCGACTGGATATTATACAAAACAAAAAATCGATCAAACTTGTCATTGTTATAATTTTTATATCACATGTTTAATTCTGCTGTTGTTCTTTTCTGTCCATATATTTCGTTCTTGTAAGTTGATACATCACAAACAGCCAACATATACTGTGTCCCAGAGCATCAACATACGTCTCAGAGCATCACCATACGTCCCAGAGCATCACCATACGTCCCACAGCATCACCATACGTCTCAGAGCATCACCAGACGTCTCAGAGCATCACCATACGTCTCAGAGCATCACCATACGTCCCAGAGCATCACCATACGTCCCACAGTATCACCAGACGTCTCAGAGCATCACCAGACGTCTCAGAGCATCACCATACGTCCCAGAGCATCACCTTACGTCTCAGAGCCTCACCATACGTCTCAGAGCATCACCATACGTCTCAGAGCATCATCATACGTCTCAGAGCATCACCATACGTCTCAGAGCATCACCATACGCCCCAGAGCATCACCATACGTCTCAGAGCATCACCATACGCCCCAGAGCATCACCATACGTCTCAGAGCATCACCATACGCCCCAGAGCATCACCATACGTCTCAGAGCATCACCATACGCCCCAGAGCATCACCATACGTCTCAGAGCATCACCATACGTCCCAGAGCATCACCATACGTCTCAGAGCATCACCATACGTCTCAGAGCATCACCATACGTCTCAGAGCATCACCATACGTCTCAGAGCATCACCATACGTCTCAGAGCATCACCATACGCCCCAGAGCATCACCATACGTCTCAGAGCATCACCATACGTCTCAGAGCATCACCATACGCCCCAGAGCATACCATACGTCTCAGAGCATCACCATACGTCTCAGAGCATCACCATACGCCCCAGGGCATCACCATACGTCTCAGAGCATCACCATACGTCTCAGAGCATCACCATACCAGATGTTAGTCCACACCTCCCTGGTTGATATAGCGTCTCCTCACCTTGGCTCCCTGACGCCCCCATGTGTAAACCTGTTGTTACAAATTATTAACTTATTTTAGACTATTAATAACTATTTTAAAACTCCATTTATAAATTTTACTTCTTCTTGGTCACGTAAACATTCGTTAAGACATGGCGCCCAGTCATTAAACTTAATCATGTTTAACAGTAAACATAAGTCACGGAGATGTAAGTAAATATAATATTTATAATAACATTGTTTATTATTGTGGCAGACCTACTGTAGTCTTATAGTTAAGTTTTCTTCTATATATCATAGAAAATGTATAGAAATTGACTGAGCAGAAACACATCATACTTGGCGCCCCAGTCCGTATAGGTGTGAAGAGCCGTCACGGTCAGTAGGTACACAAAGAGGCAGTTTGGCGGCCGGCACTGCACTGTATAGTACTCAGATCTGGCTGAACTAGGGGGGCCCTGGGGGTAAAATAGGGGGGGCCCTGGGGGTAAACTAGGGGGGCCCTGGGGGTAAACTAGGGGGGCCCTGGGGGTAAACTAGGGGGGCCCCGGGGGTAAACTAGGGGGGAGGGGCCCGTGGGTAAACTAGGGGGCCCCGGGGGTGAACTTGGGGGCCCCGGGGGTGAACTTGGGGGCCCCGGGGGTGAACTAGGGGTGCCCCAGGGGTGAACTAGGGGTGCCCCGGGGTGCTTCCAAATTACAGTAAAAAAAACAAAATCAATTTAAGTTTTCGTCTGGACGTGGTCTAGAAAACTGAAGCCTATGGTGAACAAGACGACGCTGGGGTACAATTTGTGCCTGCCAGGGAGCACCATATTTTACCACGAAAGCTCTTATTTGAAAATCAAAACACGAAATTCAAGTAAGAATATTGTGTTTTCTTCAAATAACTACCAGCGCTCATGAGAGAGGAAGACCATAACAAACTGGAGGGATGTCTTAAAGGAAGAACCAGATAACTAAGAGACGTCCTCCTCGTTCCGGAAAGGATCACCAAGACCTGACTGAATCCAGATTCAGTCCCGTATTGTGGAAAGTATAATGAAAAGTGACTTGCATATTGTGATACACTCTGGACCCCATCTTTAGTAATCACAAGAAACACTGGACAACGTGTCAGTTCTAAGAGGACGCATGACGCTGGAAGGGTAAATGACTTAAACGATCATGTAATAATGGCGTAAAGGAATTCAAAATCCCGGAAGTTGATAAGAGTTAATGATATACGCAAGTCACTATCTAGAACATCACTGGGTCAAGAAAATTTCCCGAGTGACTTAATACAACAAACGTGATCTCGACCTTCAACACGGGAGGTAACGGCGACTTAGCAGAGACGCGAGACTCCCGAGCAAATACTGACTTGGACATACCTGAAGTGTTACGGTACGGTCCCTCGAGGAGCTGTTAACTTTCACCTACCTGGAAAAGAAAAAGATCACATTAACCTTCCATCTCACTTTACTCAAGGATGCATTTGTTCAATGTAAATACGATTATTAGGCGGGAGGGAATTAAATAATGACTATGAACCTACAGTAACATCTTTACAAGTGTTCTGACGATACGACAACAGTTTGTGTGGCTACAACGATTGTCGACAGTAACCTAACCTAACCACTAGATATGTAAAATCATTAGTTTGGTTTAGTTAGTTCTTGTCACTAGCGGTTTGGCCTCAGATGATGGAGGGTCTGGTCCACCAACCAACTGGGCTGCCCATCATAATTAGGAAACTTGCCTGGTAACGTTTCTCTATACACTCACATTAGTCATCTGTGTATAACTCGCCAGACATGAACACCGCCACCTGTTGGGACACTCCCGGTGACTATACCAGGCGCCGCGTCGTGTAGTTTATCTGGGTTGAAAACCGTAACTGAACCAGAGGACTCACAGGGTTCACTCCAGCGGTTCATTCTGATTGCCGAGGACACGGACTTTTTGAGGTGACTGTACAGTCGTGGTCAAATGTTTGCTCCCGCCCAAACTGAAGCAGCATCGACCCCAAATGAGTTGAAACAATCAGGGTTTGTCAGTTCGGAGACTCATTCCCTGACTCAGTTTCACCTTGAAGAACGAACTTTTATCCCCGACTGTACAAATATTGAATAATTCACATGTGTACGTAAGACATGTGTACATATCCGTGTACACATATAACTCATTTACTTCTATTTGTTCATTTTCCTTAATTTCCTTTCGCTTCTTTTTTATAATTATATGTTTTGTTTTGATTCATCCATTTATTACATGTTTATCAGCCTATTTACATTTGTTATTCGATTATTTAACACGAAACTATTAGAATTTAAGGGAGATTATAGCACGGATCACGATTGGCCAATGAAGAGGCAATAAACATTTCCTATTGGCCAATCACGTGCTAGGATATGGCACTTAATATATGAATAAATTAGTAGATAGAAAAATTATATGAATTCACACCAAGAAAAATACGAATATATTTGTAGATTGTAAGATGAAGTTGAATTATATTACCTGAGAATATAAATAAATTATTATATAGTAAAAATTAGATAAATTAATAGACAATATTATAAGACAAATGAAGGTGAATAAAGTTTTATAGTTCTTTCATTCCCCGAGTGGTGGTACATACGCCCCTCTTGCCCTGGGTGACGTGATTGCATTAACGTAACGAGGTGAGAGTTGTGTTATTATCTCTCCCTCTCCTCTCCCCCCTTCCCCTCTTCCTTTCCCCCTCCCTTCCGTTCTTCCCTCTCTCTCCTATTTTCCTTCCTCCCTCTTCTTCTTTTGCCCCTCTCCATTCCTTCTCTCCTCCTTCCCTCCCTCTCCATCCCTCGCCTCTTGCTCTCCATCTCCCTGTCCCCATCCCTTTCATCCTTCCCTCCCTTCCTCCTTCCCCCCCTTTCCTTCTCTTATCCCTCCTCTCCCTTTCCCTCCCATTCCTTCGCTCCTCCTCCCCTGCCTCCATCCCTATCAGTATTCTACCACCCACACTGATTAGTCTTCAACTAGAATATGACTCCAATGTATGTGATCCACTGACCCATATATGCTGCTGGTGAATGTGATGTATTTCCTTCTTTGTGTACGAACCTCTGTCCTGCGTGGCAGTGAACAGTGGCATTACCCACATGAATCTGACCTATATATAGTGTCAATGAATATGATGCATTCTTTGTGTACGAACCTCTTGCCTGTATGGCAGTGAAAAGTGACATTACCCACATGAATCTGACCGACGTATATGTATGTATGTGTGCGTGTGTGCATGTATATGTACGTGTACATGTATATGTGTATGTATATACGCATATGTATGTATATGTGTGTGTGTGTGTGTTTACATATATGTATATGTACTGTCAATGAATATGATGCAAATCTTTGTGTAAGAACCTCTGTCCTGCATGGCAGTGAACAGTGACATTATCCATATGAATCTGACCTCTATACATTTATAGTTGTTAATGAATATGATGTATTTCTTTGTGTGTGAACCTCTGTCCTGCGTGACAGTGAGAAGTGATACCACCCTCAGTGTCAAGACCTGACTGAATTACTCAGAATAGGCAAACTGTACTACAAGCTCTGCCAATAAATTTGTTAAACTAAAACTAACCTCCCTGCCTCCAACCCACTCCGTCCTTCCCTCCTTCTCTCTTCCTTCTTCCTTCTTCATTCATTCATTCCCTTCTTTCCCGGTTCTCTTCTTTTTCTTGCTTGTCTTTATTCACCCTCCTCTCTTCCCTCCTACTTCTCCCTTCCCCCTTCACCTTCCTCCCTGTGTCTCATTATTCTCCCCTCCCTATCTCCCTCCCCTCCCTATCTCCCTCTCCTCCCTATCTCCCTCCCCTCCCCTCCTTGATGAAAAATAAACAGTCCACCTTATTATTGGCCAGCAAAAGGGGGACATAGGGGGGATGAGGGGGCGGGGGGCACAGGGGGGATAAGAGGGCGGTGGGTCTGGGGGCTGAGAGGGCGGTGGTTCTGGGGGCTGAGGGGGCGGGGGGTCTGGAAGGCTGAGGGGGTGGGGGTCTGGGGGACTGAGGGGGCGGGGGGTCTGGGGGACTGAGGGGGCGGGGGTCTGGGGGCAGGGTGTGGGGGTTGAGGGGGCGGTGGGTCTGGGGGCAGGGTGAGGAGGTTGAGGGGGCGGTGGGTCTAGGGGCAGGGTGTGGGGGTTGAGGGTGTGGGGGTTGAGGGGGCGGGGGTCTGGGGGCAGGGTGTGGGGGTTGAGGGGGCGGGGGTTCTGGGGGCAGGGTGTGGGGGTTGAGGGGGCGGGGGTCTGGGGGGCAGGGTGTGGGGGTTGAGGGGGCGGTGGATCTGGGGGCAGGGTGTGGGGGTTGAGGGGGCGGGGGTCTGGGGGCAGGGTGTTGGGGTTGAGGGGGCGGGGATCTGGGGGCAGGGTGTGAGGGTTCAGGGAGGTCGTGAGGGATTGGTAGGTCTGTCTAATGTGGTTTGGGGTGGATACGTTGGTAAACCTGAGGGAGAGTTGATATTGAAACAGTTTATTTAGCCAGAAAACCACAGACACAGAGTGGATAATATTAACAATATTAACATGGCTGAGCCAGTTGAGAACCTGAGCTCTCTTTTAGGCATTTTTTTCCAGTATTAGCCCACCCAGGCACAGGTCACTGACCCACAACGGGCAATAATAATAATAATAATAATAATAATAATTTATAGTAAATAAATTTTATAATAAAACATATAAAATTGAAAATAAAACAGCAGCAGCATACGATATACTGTATGTAATTTGTACTGTATGTTGTGTTGTCAATAGTAAGAGAAACAATTGAGACCCTACAATTGTGTAAATGAGGCAGAAGTCAGATCATCAACCTTTGGTCCCAGTACTCCTCCTTGGGTCCCAGTACTCCTCCTTGGGTCCCAGTACTCCTCCTTGGGTCCCAGTACTCCTCCTTGGGTCCCAGTACTCCCCCTTGGGTCCCAGTACTCCCCCTTGGGTCCCAGTACTCCTCCTTGGGTCCCAGTACTCCTCCTTGGGTCCCAGTACTCCTCCTTGGGTCCCAGTACTCCTCCTTGGGTCCCAGTATTCCTCCTTGGGGCGTGGCCAGAGCTAATGCATTCCTCCCGGTACTTTGATTCCCTACATAGCGCACTAAGATATCTTTATCCACGTCAAGAGATTACCTTCCGTGCCAAACTTGGTAGTCGGTAAGGTATGATTACTCTATTGGCTACACTGACAGCTGACAAGAATTTATTAAAAGGTGTTTGCGTCTCCTCCTCAGAGTGCAGCTACAGTATATAATATGTGCTACAGCACGGTACTTGTCTATTTAGTTTTCTTGGTCACATATCCATAACAAATAAATGGCTAATTTAACATATTATCCAACGATTAAAATAAACATTAATCCCCAAACACTACAGAGAAATAATCCGGCGTAAGGATTAAGTGAGATTACAATGAGGAATACATAAATGTATTACTAAAGAAACTGGCAACAATTTTATGTCCATTATGTTGTTATCAACACAAATTCCCAGTAGGGAACGACCGGCTCTGTGTTTCTCATCGATGCAATTGAATTTACAGCGTGTGTGAGTTGAGGAAATTGGATGAGAATTTTCATTACAAATTTGATACACTTTTTTTCCTTGTAGTTGAATGGAAAATAATCAGCCCACACTGAACAGTCTTCAATTAGAATATGACGTCCAATGTATATGAACCTCTGTCATGCATGGCAGTGAATAGTGACATTACCCACATTGTATCTGACCTATATATACTGTTAATGAATATGATGTATTTCTTTGTATATGAACCTCTGTCCTGCGTGGCAGTGAGAAGTGATACCACCCTCAGTGTCAAGACCTGACTGAATTACTCACAACAGGCAAACTGTACTACAAGCTTTGTCAATAAATTTGTTAAACGTAAAGAACTAAAAAGCCTTAAATGTGGATTGGTTTGTTCACCTTAATGCACTAAGATACAGAGAATTGTTCCCCAATACAAGAGTGTTATTTAATGTTTCTTTGTATGAGTTTTGTGTTAAGATTACGTCTGTAGGATTCATTATTAGTATGTGTTCTCCTGTAACCATTGTACCTATTATTAAATTACTCTCTCTCTCTTTCTCTCTCTCTCTAAATTAATACGTAAGCGATTGCTATATGTTACAGTAAATGTTATCACTCGTTGTCTATCTCTTACGAAGTCTCTCTGTCACAAAGAGAAACAGATAAACAGACAGAGAGGCACAGTCCCATATGTAATCAAGCTCCTCCCTCTTCTCACCTCTTCCTCCACCCCGGGTCACCTGACCTTCCCTGACCCTGACTGGTCACTCGGGCCTCAGCGTTCACTCACCACACGCGTCAATTACCTCTTGTTTACGATCTACCATACCTGCTCCCCCTCCCCCACTTACGGTGGGGGGGGGGGCAGGCAGTGGTGGTGGGGGGGGGGCAGGCAGTGGTGGTGGGGGGGGGCAGTGGGGGTGGGGGGCGGGCAGTGGTGGTGGGGGGCGGGCAGTGGTGGTGGGGGGCGGGCAGTGGTGGTGGGGGGCGGGCAGTGGTGGTGGGGGCGGACAGTGGTGGTGGTGGGGGGTGGACAGTGGTGGTGGAGGCGGACAGTGGTGGGGGCGGACAGTGGTGGTGGTGGTGGACAGTGGTGGTGAGGGTGGACAGTGGTGGTGGGGGTGGACAGTGGTGGTGGGGGTGGACAGTGGTGGGGGGGCGGACAGTGGTGGGGGGTGGACAGTGGTGGGGAGCGGGCAGTGGTGGTGGGGGCGGGCAGTGGTGGTGGGGGCGGGCAGTGGTATTGGTGGTGGTGGGGGCGGACAGTGGTGGTGGGGGCGGACAGTGGTGGTGGTGGGGGCGGACAGTGGTGGTGGTGGTGATGGATGTGAACAGTGGTGGTGGTGGGTGGACAGTGGTGGTGGTGGGTGGACAGTGGTGGTGGGGGCGGACAGTGGTGGGGGCGGACAGTGGTGGTGAAGGGCGGACAGTGGTGAGGGGTGGACAATGGTGGTGGGGGTGGACAATGGTGGTGGGGGCGGACAGTGGTGGGGGGCGAACAGTGGCGAGTGAAGGGGGTATGGACGATGGTGGATGGGGCGAGGTAGAGGATAGGAGGGATGATGCACCTTATATAACTATCCCCTCCCCCTATATATGACACACGAAGGAAGACCTACAGTTTTATGAAGGATAGTGATGTCTGGATAACAAATACACTATCCAGACCTATCCACCTATGCCACTAAGGAGGAAAGATTGGAGGATAGTACTAAACTGTCATTATCAAACTGTCAGCACCAAACAGTCAGCACTATACTGTCAGCACCAAAAAATCAACACCAAACAGTCAGCACCAAACTGTCAGCACCAAACTGTCAGCGTCTTCACCATCATCTCCACACGTCAGCCCCACCTAGTATAAAAAGACAACTTCCACAACACGTCACAACAAGTTTGACCAACAGTAGCAAAACACTTTCTCCCCGACACAACCTCTCCCCAGTGATCATCTCTCGGGGAAAACCGTATCGGGAATTCTGGAGTTCCCGGGCATTCATATTCCAACTCGGATTCCAAGATTTCCAGAATTCCAAGATTCCCAGGAGACCGGTGCCAGCTGGTCGTCTCTCCACCAGTTGGTAGGAGAGAATACAGGGTTCTGAAGGCAGGATAAATATCATATATTTGTATGTCAGTTTGGGAGAGAGAGGTCAGACTCGGAGATGTGTGTGTGTGTGTGCGCACACAGGGTGCCGTAATGCGTCTAGTGTGGCAGTATTATGTTAAGTGTTAAGGTGCAACAACTACTTGCTTTCTCTCGCTTTCAGCTACTACCGCTGGCTAGGCCGTCGTGGCGAACAGGGAAGCAACTTGCATAAGTCTTCCCCAACGGCAGTATAGGCGGAAGAGGTAACCACCGTGGAAACCCAACGACTACACCGGCGGAAGAAGACAATGCATGATGGACATGCTACTCAGGCGAAACCCAACAAACTTTGGCTATCGGCAGTCCATTGCAACTCTGCACCTCCCCAGTCGTTGCATCCTGAAAAGGGAGAGCCAAGATGTATGGTTGCAGCCTGCGCACCCTGCATCATCACAAAAGTCCTATGGCGACAGACGAGTGGCGACAGGGACAGGCAGATATTTTTTTTTTTTTTTTTTTTTTTTTTTTTTAAGGGGATTAGCCCACCTGGGCACAGGTCACTGACCCACATCGGGGCCTCGGGGGCGAAAATTTAATAATAATAATAGTAATTCATAGTAAACAAAATTTCTAATAAAAAGTAAAATAAAATAATAATAACAATAACAACACTGTAATAATGATAATAAAGAAAAAATAATAATAATCAATAGTGAGAAACGCTATATGTACAGTATGTTGTCTTGTCAATAGTAAGAGAAACAATTGAGACCCTGCAATTGTGTGTAAATGAGGCAGAAAGACAGATCAGCAACCTGGGACTTGGTCACAATATTCGTGATGCCATATGGCAGCAGGGTCTACCATTAGACAACACATTATGCTTCCAACATCTTCCCAGGCGGTAGTACCTCCCTGTTTGATAGCTGCCTTCTACCTATTACTTAGATATGACTGCTGGGAGTCTATAGTCACAACTCTGCACATGGGTGGCACAGTTAAGATGGTCGTTTATGCACTGGGATCTATAGGCAGCAGTAGAATCTGGTCCTGTCTAAGCAGCTCTTTCGAGAAGTCACTCTGCTCACCCCACATGGGGCTAGAAAAGGTGCCCTGTGGCAAACAAGCTGGCTAGGTATAACATCGACGTAGCAGCCATTAGTGAGTCCTGGTCCCAGACGAGGGTCACTGACAGAACAGGGGTCTGGCTCTACCTTCTTCTGGAAGGGTAAGCCTGCTGTGGAGAGTAACAGCATTTATGGAGTTGGCTTTGCCATCTGCCAACGCATCCTATGCAGACTAACTGAAATGCCTGTTGGGATCAACGACAGCCTCATGACGTTCAGAGTCCCAATGAATGACTCACGTCATGCCTTTTTCATCAATGCATACGCCCCAACACTGGACGCAGAGGATGACATCAAGGAGGCAATTTATGCCGGCCTCGACAGAGTGATAACCTCTATCCTTGGCGACTTCAATGCCAGAGTTGGCAGAGATGCTGATATTTGGCGGGGAACCATAGGGAGAGATGGAATAGGTAAGTGTAATCTCAACAGCCTTCTCCTCCTCATCATTTGTGCTGCACACAACCTCATCATCACCAATACCTTGTTTAGGCAGGCTGACAAGTTCAAGGGTTCGTGGCAACACCCACGCTCCAAACGCTGGCGTCTCATCACTAGAGCCACTCATGCCTCAGACCACTGCAACACTGATCATCGGCTCATCAGAGCAAAGCTCTCACTTTGTCGACCCAAAACGGTTTTAACCCTAAGCATCTGGAGGATCCAGTGGTAGCACATGCTTTCAGAGAGTAGCTCGAACATGGGCTGATAAACAACCCAAATCCCAGTGCTGAATGGGATATTCTCGGCAGGATATTCTCGACACTGTCATGACAGAAACCTGCAGAAAGACCCTTGGTCAGATCGAAAGAATACACGAGGACTGGTTTCATGAAAATGGCCCGAAAATGAATGTATTCATCAATGACGAACGTGGTGCTTTAACCGACTGGTAGAAGAATCCCCAGAAGAAGAAAGCAGCGGCCCAGCGCGAATGTCACCCAACGAATAGCAAACGTAACACCGGTGGGCAACTCAAAAGGAATAAGGATAGTCTTAAGAAAAACCTGAAAAAGTACCAAATCGACCCCCTCACCTGGGAGACGATTACTGCACACCGCATCGCTTGGAGGAGCACCACACATGAAGGTGTAAATACTTTCGAGTTAGCCTCGACTGCATACCGAGGCAGACAAGCGCCAGCACAGGAAAGATGCTGTCACCGCCTCTCGCTCACTAGATGTAGCCCCAACATGTGGAACATCTGTGAATGACCCTGCCAGTCCCGTATCGGCCTCTCGAGTTACCTCAGAAGTCACCAACGAAGGTGACATCCTTAATAACTCATATTGTGTCATAGCTGGATGATCGTCATACTCGATTCCGAGTGACAACAAAGTAATAGTTAGTAGTAGTAGTGTGTGTGTATGTGGGGTGGGGGGGTAGGTGGGTGAGGGGTAGGTGGGTGGGGGGTAGGTGGGTGGGGGGTAGGTGGGTGAGGGGGTAGGTGGGTGAGGGGGTAGGTGTGTGTGGGGGGAAGGTGTGTGGGGTTAGGTGTGTGGGGGTAGGTGTGTGAGGGGGTAGGTGGGTGGGGGGTAGGTGTGTGTGTGGGGGGTAGGTGTGTGAGGGGGTAGGTTTGGGTGGGGGTAGGTGTGTGTGTGGGGGGTAGGTGTGTGTGTGGGGGGTAGGTGTGTGGGTGGGGTAGGTTTGTGTGGGGGGTAAGTGTGTATGGGGGTGTGGGGTAGGTGTGTGGAGGGGTAGGTGTGTGGAGGGGTAGGTGCGTGAGGGGGTAGCTGTGTGGGGGGGGTAGCTGTGTGGGGGTAGCTGTGTGGGGGGGGTAGGTGTGTGGGGGGGAGGGGGGGTGGGGGGGTGGGTGTGTGGGGGGGTAGGTGTGTGGGGGGGTAGGTGTGTGTGGGGGTAGTGTGGGGGGGGGGTGGGTGTGGGGGGGGGGTAGGTGTGGGGGGGTAGGTGTGTGGGGGTAGGTGTGTGGAGGGGTAGGTGTGTGGGGGGTAGGTGTGTGGGGGGGGTAGCTGTGTGGGGGTAGCTGTGTGGGGGGGGTAGGTGTGTGGGGGGGGGGTAGGTGTGTGGGGGGGGTAGGTGTGTGGGGGGGGTAGGTGTGTGGGGGGGGGGTAGGTGTGTGGGGGGGGGTAGGTGTGTGGGGGGGGTAGGTGTGTGGGGGGGGTAGGTGTGGGGGGGGGGTAGGTGTGGGGTGGGGGTAGGTGTGGGGGGGTAGGTGGGGGGGGGTGTGTGTGGGGGGTAGGTGTGTGTGGGGGGTTGGTGGGGGGGTAGGTGTGTGTGGGGGGTAGGTGTGTGTGGGGGGTTGGTGGGGGGGTAGGTGTGTGTGGGGGGTTGGTGGGGGGTAGGTGTGTGTGTGGGGGGGGGGTAGGTGTTTGAGGGACCGGTGTTTCGGGGGGTAGGTGTGGGGGGTGTGTGTATGTGAGGGTGTGCGTGTGTCCCCTAAGGACCTTAGTTATATCTCCTCATCCTCTTTCACCTCCCGTTCCTTATCCTCCCTAACCCTTCCCCTTATCCTTCCTTCCCTATATTCCTCTGTCTTATCCTCCCTCTCCCTCGCCTTATCCTTCCTTCCCTATATTCCTCTGTCTTATCCTCCCTCTCCCTCGCCTTATCCTGCCATCCATCATTACCCACCAGTCTCTCCTTAATGAGGCCTGGCTGTAACGCCACAATTTCACGCCAAGTTTGGCACATTACGGCGTCACGTCGTTACCATCCCCCCCTCGCCGATATCTTGTTCCGGGGTGACGGCCGGCGTAACGGAGTGTGACGTGCGAATATCCAGTGAGAGCGATTTAAGTACATCTTCTCTTTATTTTCAGGAGTGGTAAAATAACATTGGCGTACCAGGTACACAGGTACAGGTATATATATAAATAGAGGTACAAGTACTGTACATATAGATATACATGTAGAGTTAAATGCACAGGTAAAGATATAAATACAGGTATATTCCCGGTTGATAGTACTGTACATTTAGCCTCGCAGGGAGTGCAGTGGTGGTGGTGGTGCGGTGGCCTCTCAGGGAGTACAGCGGTGGTGGTGGCCTCGTCGGGAGTACAACGGTGGTGGTAGCCTCGCAAGGAGTGAAGCTGGTGGTGGTGCTGGTGGTGGCCTCTCAGGGAGTACAGCGATGATGGTGGCCTCGTCGGGAGTACAATGGTGGTGGTAGCCTGGCAAGGAGTGCAGCGGTGGTGGTGGTGCTGGCCTCGCAGGAAGTATAGCGGTGGTGGTGTGTGTGTGTGTCAATAATAAATAATAATAATAATAATGATAATAATAAAAATAATAATAATAATAATAATAATAATAATAATTAACGGTTTATTGAAAAGGTTCTGCAGCCCGACGGCTGACAATATACATTGGACATAAATGACTTATTACATACATTGGTGGTTTAACAAAAGCCTTCATTAGAGAAAGGTAAAGGAACATACAGTGAACATACAGATTAATGTTTACAGTGGAGGTCATGTAGATCATGTGCGCTAGGGTGTTGAACAGCAGACACGTAGTGTAGTAACTCCCTCACAGATGGTGTTATGAGGGGCATCACGTGGTGTAGTAATTCCCTCACAGAAGGTTTTATGCTGGACCTTACATGGTGTAGTAATTCCCTCACATGGTGTTATGAGGGGCCTGACGTGGTGTAGTAATTCCCTCACAGATGGTGTTATGAGGGGCCTGACGTGGTGTAGTAATTCCCTCACAGATGGTGTTATGAGGGACCTCACGTGGTGTAGTAATTCCCTCACAGATGGTGTTATGCGGGGCGTGACGTGGTGTAGTAATTCCTTCACAGATGGTGTTATGAGTGAGGTTTTGGTCGGAGGCCTCCCTATCGTGGACGGATTAACACATCGCTGCTTGCTATTTGGGTCTCAAAGGCAGTTATCACTGGGTACCTGGTACCTCACTGTATGAAGGTTAACTTGGGTACGACTTAGCTGTTTCTGTCGAGTTGTTCTCACTGGTTTAAGCACTGTTCACCTCTGTTCAACACTGGTTCCATTTCTTTCCTGGCGAGAACTTGTTGATATTCCGGTGGGGAGGAGGGGTTCAGGGGAGGGGGATGGTATCTGCCGAACAGAGAAAACCTCATCAGCAATGTCGAGGTAGGGAACGAACTTGGAATCAGCGATCACAAAGAAATTAGATTCCAGTTAGATTTTCAGGGCAGACGAAAGGAAAATTCCACTAAAGTCCCAGATTTCAGAAGGGCCAACTTTGATAGTTTGAAGAGGCAGCTGAGGGAAGGGGTATCACGCCTGGGGGTGACTCACACCGACCTCACCCCACCAGGGAACCTGGTTGACACCAACCTGATAACGAGATCTGATATTGCCGAGTTCCAGGACAATTTAAATAATGAGTTACTTAATGCACAAAGGCAGAACATACCATACAAAAAACTCAGATCAGACAACAATGACCCTAAACGAATAAATTATTATTTAAAGATCATTATTGGCCAAAGGAATGCTATAGGTAGAAGGATAAATTGTGGCGAAATTTACCTCCGGGATTATTATAAGGTATTGGCGAGTAGGGTTAAAACCGAGATAAGGAAGGCCAATAGGATTAATGAGGTAAGGATAGCAAGGGAGGCGAAGACAAACCCCAAAGGATTCTACCAAATGTATCAAACTAAAACACGAGAAAAGATTGGACCAATACGGTCAGATACCGGCGAGCTATGATAACAACGGAGAAATGAGCAATAATCTGAATAAATATCTTTCATCAGTTTTCACCACAAAAAATTTAAACATGATACCCGAGGCACCGACTCTATTCAGAGATAGTGAAGAAAACAAATTAAGCGAGATAGTAGTGACTAGTAACGACGTTAGTAAGCAAATAGACAAACTAAAGCCTAATAAGTCACCTGGTCCCGATGAGATATTTACCAGAGTATTAAAGGAATGTAAGGAAGAGCTTAGTATGCCCTTAGCAAAGTTGTTTAACATGTCCTTAAAAACAGGTGTAGTACCAGAATCCTGGAGGATAGCGAATGTAATGTAATAGTAATGTAATACCGATCAGTCTAACATCAATAAGAGGCAAATTACTGGAAGCAATCATTTCAAACTCTATTCGAAATCACCTGGAGAAGCACAGATTGACCAATGATTCCCAGCATGGCTTCACAAGCGGGCATTCTTGTCTAACTAATCTATTAACATTCTGTTCATCAGTTTTCGAATCGGTGAACGAGGGGCACAATTATGATGTGGTATATCTCGACTTTAGCAAAGCCTTCGACAGAGTCCCCCACGAAAGACTAATTAGAAAGGTAGAAGCACATGGCATCAAAGGTAATATCCTTAAATGGATTAGGGTGTGGTTACAGGACAGGAAACAGCGAGTGAGCATTAACGGCACTAAATCCCATTGGAGCAACGTCACTAGTGGAGTTCCCCAAGGCTCGGTAATTGGACCATTATTATTTATGATACACATAAACGACATAGATATCGGCATAGACAGCAACATAAGAAAATTTGCTGATGACACCAAAATAGGACGTGTTATTAAGTCTGACAAGGACCTCCCAAAACTACAGGAAGATCTAAACAAATTTTTCGAATGGTCTGAAAATGGCAGATGAAATTCAACGTGGACAAATGTAAAGTACTCAATATAGGAGATGTAAACAGGGAAACCAGTTACCAGATGAACAACGATGCCATTGAGAAATCCGACTGCAAGAGAGATTTAGGAGTAATGATAAGTAGGAACCTTAAGCCAAGTAAACAATGTGTATTTGCTCGAAACAAGGCTAATAAAGTACTTGGGTTCATACAAAGGAGTGTTAGTTACAAGACTAGCGAGGTCATCCTAAAACTATATCTTGCGCTTGTGAGACCTCACTAGGATTACGCAGTTCAATTCTGGTCACCTTATTACAGAATGGATATAGAATCCTTGGAAAGAATTCAGAGGAGAATTACAAGGCTAATCCCGGGCATTAGGAACCTTGAGTACAGAGACAGGTTAAAGCATCTTAATTTGCACTCCCTCGAGAGACGTAGAGTGAGAGGCGATATGATAGAGGTGTATAAATGGAAGTCAGAGCTGAACAAAGGGGACATTACAAAGGTACTCAAACTATCCAACCAGGAGCGAACTCGTAACAATGGTTTTAAATTAGACAAATTTAGATTTTGACGCGAAATAGGTAAACACTGGTTTGGTAACAGAGTAGTGGATGAATGGAACAATTTACCAAATGTCATCATTAACTCGAATACGCTAGATAGCTTCAAACAGAGGTTGGATGCTCATATGAGCAATAGGGGTTGGGTGTAAATGGTGAAGGTTCCAAGTGTTCCCTGAAGAAAGCAGTGATGGGTAGGGAAACACCGGGTAACACTGAAGTCCATTTATTAACGGATAGGAGAAATACAAGTGGTGACTTGAGTGTGCCATGCACGGCCCACAGAGTCAGACTGAGACTGCCTTGCCATATGGCAGCCTCGGGGCAATGTTGCCTCATAACACGTGCAGTGTTGCCACGTAATTACATATATAAATGCTACTCGGCACAGTAGCTTATTTACAAGGTTGCTACTCGGCACAATAGCATAGATACATAACCTACATCTCCCTCCCCCCTCACACTCATAGTCTTTGTCTTGAGCGGACTTTTTAGTCCTAAGTCGCTCCGAGCGTCGAGGTGCACTGTGGGGCGGATTCTCGTGAGGTGTAGGGGACTCGTCCTCGGTGAGGGGGGCCAGCAGCAGGGGGTGGGACTGGCCGGAGGAAGCGGCGGTTCCTCCACCAGACGCGGCAGCTCGGCATCCTGACCTTGTAGTCCCGCGACCGGCCGACGCCCATCACTATGCCCACCTTGTCCCAACGTGTCGTCGGGTCCTGGACGCGGACAAGGGCACCAATCTCCAGTTGCTGAAGAGGGCGGGCACGGTATACCCCTGCCTCCCCCCCCCCCCCTGTTATCTACAGACAGACAAACACATGTAGTACACCCCTGCCTCCCCCCCCTGTTATCTACAGACAGACAAACGCATGTAGTCTACCCCTGCCTCCCCCCCGTTATCTACAGACAGACAAACACATGTAGTACACCCCTGCCTCCCTCCCCCCTGTTATCTACAGACAGACAAACACATGTAGTATACCCCTGCCTCCCCCCCCTGTTATCTACAGACAGACAAACACATGTAGTATACCCCTGCCTCCCCCCCGTTATCTACAGACAGACAAACGCATGTAGTATACCCCTGCCTCCCCCCCCCCCCCTGTTATCTACAGACAGACAAACATACAACACAATAACAACAACTGTATTTGCATCAGAACAATAATGTTCGGTCGCTGACTGATTATGGTACATTATCAACGAAGGTAATATGTCACTTCTGACTCCCTAATTAATCACTTTTAATTTCAGAGAATACATTATTTTAATTTACCCAAAACTTTAATATAGTGGAAGGTATTGTTATGGAAATATCCCTTCAATTTTGTTGTTGCCTTTAGACCTACTCTAAACTAACACTCGCATGTGTCAACTTACTTGCCACAAATATACAAGATGCATTAGAGGTTTCTATCGATTTAATTGTATTGCCCATAACTAACATTACAGTAAGGGTTGTTTAACACACTCCAGGAAGATTTATCTTTAGTTGTCAATATTTTTGCTGGTGATATATTAATCAAACGGTATATCTGAAATTAATGACATACTGTATTTAAATACTTGTAGTATATTACCCTAGGTCAGAATTCAATACTTGTAGTATATTATCCTAGGTCAGGGTTCAATACTTGTAGTATATTATCCTAGGTCAGGGTTCAATACTTGTAGTATATTAGCCTAGGTCAGGGTTCAATACTTGTAGTATATTATCCTAGGTCAGGGTTCAATACTTGTAGTATATTATCCTAGGTCAGGGTTCAATACTTGTAGTATATTATCCTAGGTCAGGGTTCAGTCTGAATTCTTCACTCTAACTCACACGTGAACTCATTCATCACCAGTATACAAGTCATATAATACGGTATACATGATAATTCTATTGATTCAGTATATCTTTATTTGATTTTTATTGCCCACAACTAACAGTACAATCCAACAAGAAATAAATGCTTTTTGAGGCCCCATTAAGTACTGGATAAAGAAAGCTGTTAAAAAGGATATGCAGCTACTTCCCGTTTTACTCAGTAGGCGACAAGTGCCTGTCTGGCGCTCAGAGAGGCACTGTACGTTGAATCTTTGTCTCTTTGGCCTCTATCATCTCCGTGAAATGTTTGATTTTGCTATCAGCTGTTCGCGTAAGGCACACCAACATTCCCTTTTTCCTATGTTTACAGTCCCACGCAAAGACCACGATTTGTAGCGCCTGGAGAGCGACCTACGCCCATGGCATGGGGATACCTTACCATGAGGAGAGCCCACTTAAAACGATCTTGCATACGGCCGAGACAGAAGAGCTTCGTATCTATTGCCTAGTAAATTACTCCCCTATTGTCAGAACACTACAGGTACAGGTAAAGGTAATGATGAACTATGGCTAATTTGCTAACAGACACAAGAAATAACTCAAATGACATAATCTTCCAGCTATAGACATTAATATAAATAAAGGTTTACATTCATTAAATATATCTTACTGAATCAGTAAACACCTGTTCCTTATTGCAGAAACTGGTGTGATGCTGAGGAACAACTCACTGACCACAACGTTGACAACAGTTTGGTCCTCAATGCTGCTGCTGTTGGATTGATGAACATTATTGTGAATTCCTGGTAGTATACTATACTGTAGGCAAGACCAAGTATAATATAACCAAGTTTAATATAGGTAAGACCAAGTATAATATAACCAGGTATAATATAGGTAAGACCAAGTATAATATAACCAAGTATAATATAGGTAAGACCAAGTATAATATAACCAAGTATAATATAGGTAAGACCAAGTATAATATAGGTAAGGCCAAGTATAATATAACCAAGTTTAATATCGGTAAGACCAAGTATAATATAGGTAAGACCAAGTATAATATAACCAAGTATAATGTAGGCAACACCAAGTATAATATAACCAAGTTATAAGGTAAGACCAAGTAATATAACAGTATAATAGGCAAGTATAATAGTAAACCAAGTATAATATAACCAGGTATAATAGGCAAGACCAAGTATAATACTATATAACCAAGTATAATATAACCCAAGTATACATCCAGTTATAGCGCGTATAATAACCAGTATAATGTACCACCAAGTATATACCAGTATAGGTAAGACCAAGTATAATATAACCAAGTATAATATAACCAGGTATAATATAGGTAAGACCAAGTATAATATAACCAAGTATAATATAACCAAGTATAATATAGGTAAGACCAAGTATAATATAACCAAGTATAATATAGGCAAGACCAAGTATAATATAACCAAGTATAATGTAGGCAACACCAAGTATAATATAACCAAGTTTAATAAGGGTAAGACCAAGTAAAATATAACCAAGTATAATATAGGCAAGTATAATATAGGTAAAACCAAGTATAATATAACCAAGTATAATATGACCAAGTATAATATAACCAAGTATAATATATATAACACAACCAAGTATAATATAACCAAGTAAACACAAATATCAGAATAAAACAAGACCTTTTTTCTTTTGAAGTCCTAAGAAAATCGACATGACAAAAGACGGAAAAGCAAAATAAACGAACTAAATAACTACCTAACCACACAAGTGTCTAGTAAGAAACTCGTATATACAAACAATTACCTCTACTATTACGTTGTTTAAACTAATACTAGAACTTTATTTTATGTTTGTATAAGTTGGTATGATAATATACTTCAGTTTTTTTTCTCAAAATATACACGAAACATCTAATAGGGATACTCTTGGGAACTACTACAAGGGCAACACATTTGGTCGAGTGAATGTTAACACGAGAACCAAATATTTTCATCCTCAGTACTTGGTCCGTCCAATAATACTATTAATGACTAGTTGTAGCTTATTTGGAACAGCTGCCACGTTAATGACTTGTGTAGTGCGTTCTCACTCTGCCTTGTGAACACCTGGGGTTGGGTGGTCCAGGTTACCTCACCTGCTGTCAGTCACTTTCCTCTACCCAACATTAACCCATGCTCTGATGGCCCTACATTAACCCACGCTCTGATGGCCCTACATTAACCCATGCTCTGATGGCCCTACATTAACCCATGCTCTGATGGCCCTACATTAACCCATGCTCTGATGGCCCTACATTAACCCACGCTCTGATGGCCCTACATTAACCCACGCTCTGATGGCCCTACATTAACCCACGCTCTGATGGCCCTACATTAACCCACGCTCTGATGGCCCTACATTAACCCACGCTCTGATGGCCCTACATTAACCCATGCTCTGATGGTTAGGTCATAACCGAGATGGTCGTTATTGATTGTGTTTTAGTAATATAAGACGAGTTCCTTTACTCATCTGAGTAAATTATAATGAGGACAACAAAATATGCTTACGTAACAATCATTAATCAATATCCTCTTATCTACTTGGGATAGTTATCTAAATTGTATATATTGAAGCTAACGTAATTCTTATGCATTGCAGACATACAGAGCAGTGTTTCATATATAATAAACAAGGTGTGGGAAAATTTATGCACGCACGCATGCACACTCTTACATACCGTGAATATGGTACAGTCTTGCCTCCTTACCACTCCCCAACGACACTTCCCTCGCCAACAAATTTGACGAGTTCGCCACCACAGTCAGGTCAGTCGGTGCCAACGTTGATGCCATCTGCAAGGCGTGGCAAATTGTTCATGAAACGTGCCACATTGAGGGATATCAACTTTTTTCATCACTTTCGTTCAAACGGACGCGGGGGGGGGGGGGGGGGTGGATTGCCCTCTTCTGACAAGATGAACTATGTCCGTCACGCCTGAATGTTCTAGCTCCTGATGTAGAGGCATTATGGGTACGGGTCGTGCCACGGGACCACAAACGCCACGCTGCATCTATCATATACTGCGTGGCGTGGCATATCATCCACCTCGGTCACCCACCAGAGACACTCTTATCAATCACCTCATTATCACCTAAGAGTTAGGTGCCCATGTCCCAAGCTAGTACTATGCGGGGATTATAATGGAACTAGCAGAATCGCCATCCTCCGGGCGGCTCATCCGCTAGGCAACAGTAGGACTCCACCCTCCGGGAGGCTCCACATTGTCTCGCTGTAGTGCTTTAGGGTAGACCACATATTTGGTTTTGCCATTAGCAGCAAGTATGTACAGATTTTTGTCAGTTCCCACTCTGGAGCATCCAATATAGAACTGTCCGTGAGAGAAGCAAGGAAACACTTGCATTTCATGCCAAGTTTGGTCCAGGCGGCTCATCCGCTAGGCCACAGTAGGACGCCACCCTCCGGGAAGCTCCCTATTTGTCTCACTGTTCAGTCCCCAAAACTTCTTCTTCCATCAATAGTTCATTAACGGTGTATGCAAGTTCCACTACAACGGTACAGCAAAGTATATTTTTTTAGCAATAAATTGTTATTATTTCATTGTCTAATCATCACTACATATAACACCATCCATCGTCACTACATATAACACCATCCATCATCATTATATATAACACCACCCATCATTCACTACATATAACACCATCCATCATCACTACATAAGAACATTAGGAGTCTACAATAGGCCGGTTGGCCTGTGCATGGCAGCTCCTGTCGAGAGTTACTACCACTCTCTATACATCCATGAATCTATCTAGCCTCCTTTTAAAACTCTCCAGCGATCCAGCACTTACTACAAAGTTGCTAAGCTTGTTCCACTCGTCCACCACCCTATTTGTGAACCAGTTCCTTCCTATCTCCCTCCTAAACTTAAACTTATCCAACTTAAATCAGTTGCTACGAGTCCTATCCTGCTCGGATATCATAAGAACTTTATTTATATCGCCTTTGTTGATTCCTTTCACCCACTTAAATACTTCTATCGTATCTCCCAGCACTCTTCGTCTTTCGAGAGAATGCAAGTTTAATTCTTTTAACCTATCTTGATATGGAAGGTTTCTAAGTCCCGGAATCATTTTCGTCATTCTTCACTGCACCAACTCCAGTGAACTGATATCCATTCTATAATAAGGGCACCAGAACTGAACCGAATAATCAAGGTGCGGCCTAACTACCGCAAGATATAGTTGCAATAAGACCTCTGCACTCTTAATACTTACTCTTCTAGATATAAAACCTAATACTCTGTTTGCCTTATTTCGAACAATAACGCACTGTTTTCTAGGTCGTAGGTCCGGGCTTACAAGTACCCCGAAGTCTCTTTCACAAGCCGACCTTTCTCGGTTGATGTTGTTAAGGCTGTATACGTTGACAGTATTTGTTCTTCCAATATTAAGTACGCTGCACTTGCTGGTGTTGAATTTCATTTGCCATTTCTCTGACCACTCCTGCAGTTTATTTAAATCCTCCTATAGTGCATTTGCATCATGCCCCGAATTAATCTGCCACCCTATTTTGGTGTCATCCGCAAAACTTGCTTATGTCACTGCTGATCCCAATATCTAGATCGTATATATAGATTATGAACAAGAGAGGGCCGAGTACTGACCCCTGGGGAACCCCACTGGTTACACAGCCCCACTCAGATTTAACACCATCTACGCTGACCCTCTGTGTTCTATCGGTGAGCCATGATTTTATCCAATTTAAAACTTTCCCCTCGATACCATGAGCCTTAACTTTTCTCAGAAGCCTCTGATGTGGTACACTGTCAAATGCTTTGCTAAAGTCTAAGTAAATAATATCGTAATTATCGTCATTATCTGCTACCTCGAAGACTTTCTTAAAAAACGTAAGAATATTTGTTAGACAAGATTTTCCCTTGTAAGCCCATGTTGAGAGTCGTAGATTAATTTGCTTTTCTCTAAATGCGATCGAATGCTATTTGCTATAATTGATTCAAGAAATTTCCCCAGTACTGACGTCAAAATAATCGGCCAGTAATTTAATGCTGATAATTGTCTCCCTTTTTGAATATGGGTACTACATTTGCCTGTTTCCACAAGTCTGGCACAACTCCCGTGTCTAATGATTTTGTAAATAAATTTACGAGGGGTCCGCTAATCTGTTCCCTACACTCTTTCAAAACTCGAGGGAAAATTTCATCCGGCCCTGGGGATTTTGTCTTCTTTAATTTATTTATCTTCTTAAGAACATCCTCTTTTCTGATAGTGATATTCTTTAATTTCTCTTCTTCATTTCCCCTAAATATCAGTTCCACCTCTGGAATTTCCTCGTGAATTTCTTCTGTGAAAACTGATAAGAAGTAGCTGTTCAATGCTTTGCTTATTTCCTCACTGTCATTGATCACTTCCCCTCTCCCTGACTTTAAAGGCCCAACTTTGTCCTTGACCTTTGTCCTATATACCTGGAAAAATCCCTTGGGATTCGCCTTGGATTCTTTCACTATCCTGATTTCGCAGTCTCTTTTTGCCTTCCTTACATTTTTCTTAACATCCTTAGGTAGCTCATTATACCTATTTCTGAGCTGCTCCTCCCCTCCCTTTAATTTCTTATAAATTCCTTTCTTTATTCCTATGTCATGTTTAAGTTTTCTGGTCATCCACCATGGTTCATTCATATTTGACCTAATTTTTCTGTATGGTATATTTTGTTCTTGTGCTTTACGTAGTTTACTAGTGAATATATCATAGTCATGATCAATTGTTGTCATCTATGACCTCACCTGTTCCTACTGGGGACTGACGTGCCTGTTCCCAGGCAACCTCACCTAGGTACCTTCTTAACCCCTGATAATCCGCCAATCGAAAGTTTGGGACTCTGACCATATTGTCATTGTTTTTCGTTTCCCAATTTAGGGTGAACCTGATTTCTCTGTGACCACTGTTACCTAGTTCTTCCCCTACTGTGATATCTCTGATAATATTTTCTTTATTTGTTAAAACTAGGTCTAATATAGTGTTACCTCTAGTAGGTTCTGTAATTATTTGTTTCAAAAATTTATTCTGCACTGCGTCTAGAAAGTCTTCAGATTCATAGTCACCTACAATGTTATCCCAGTTAATATTTCTGAAGTTGAAATCCCCCATAATGCACAAGTTGTTGTATTTTGCTGCCCTACTCATTTCCTGCCATATGGGCTGAGCTGCTACTTTCCCAAGACTTGGGGGCCTGTAAATCACTCCCATAATTAGTTTTTCTCTTCCTTCCGTAATTTGTACCCATACAGACTCGGTTCCTATTTCACCCTTTATTGAATTATTAATACAACATTTTAATGTATCCCTGACGAAGAGTGCGACCCCTCCCCCCTTCATACCTTCCCTGTCCTTGTGAAAAAGGTTGTACCCTTCTACGTGGTACTCTGATAGGAAGTTTTTGATCGCCAGATTCGGTGATTGCTATGACGTCTACATTCTCGGTACATACAACCGCTCCCAGCAAGTCTATTTTATTTCTAACGCTCCTACTGTTTGTATAGTATACATTTAAACCTACCCTTCCCTGGTCCTGTTTTAACCCTTGTCCTGCGTAACCAATTTTACTTCCCAGGGCCTGCTTGTTTTTTGACTCCCACTTACCCTGACCTCTCTCTACTGGCGAAAACCCCCTTTGGAGTAACAATTTCACGCTCCAGGGATGCAGACAACGTCTTTACCCCCGCACGAGACAAGTGTACTCCGTCACGACTGTACAGGTAGTCGTTGCCACAGAATGGTTGCCTGTTAACATAAGAACATAAGAAAATAAGGAGTCTGCAATAGGCCGGTTGGCCTGTGCATGGCAGCTCCTGTCGAGAGTTACTACCACTCTCTATCATCCATGAATCTATCTAGCCCAACCATTGCTTGCACAATGTTTTTCCAGTCGGCAATTTATAGCAATTGCCCTGGACAGCCATTCACGACCAACTCCTCTTCTAGGCAAGACACCACATACTATCGGGATCCCTCCCATATCCATAACCTTCCCCAGCGCCTCTCTATACCTCTTGAAAAGATCCTCACTCCTAACCTTTCCCACGTCGTTACTAAGACACACTACTGGATTGGTACCCTCCCTTGACAAAACCCTATCTATCCTCTCAGCTACATGCCCTATCGCAGCCCCAGGAAAACACACCCTAGTCCTACGTTTCCTATCTCTTGCACAAAAAGTCCTATCTACAAACCTCACCTGGCTGACCCCAACTACCGCGACCTTACCACTGGGCAGGGTCTGAACAACTGCCCTTTTCTCTCCTGGCACCACATCGTCCTGCCTCTTCTCTTCCTCGTCCTGCCTCTTCTCTTCCTCCAACACTTGGTAGGGGTTACTACACTCCACACCCTGGTCAGCTTTCCTGACTCTGACCCTAGCCCCCTTGGAAGCAACTACTTTCCACGCCTGCTTCTGCTAGGCAGGACACCCACCTGAAGGAGTTCAGTCCAGAGGGCTTCGTTCTCCCCCTTTAGAGCGTCTATCTCACTCCTCAACTGCTCCAGCTGACTTACCAGAGTGGCCAGGGGGTCATCTTTCCTCACACACCATCCCTCTTGCCCCACGGCGGCCATTTCCTCTCATCAATAACACGAGCACTTAGGGGCACGTCCTTCTCCAAGCTGGGTCAGGTATATAACATCATCCATCATCACTACATATAACACCATTCATCATCACTACATATAACAACACCCATCACCACTACATATAACACCACCCATCACCACTACATATAACACCATCCATCATCACTACATATAACACCATTCATCCTCACTACATATAACACCATCCATCATCACTACATATAACATCCATCATCACTACATATAACAACATCCATCATCGCTACATATAACACCACCCATCATCACTACAGATAACACCATCCATCATCACTACATATAACACCATTCATCATCACTACATATAACACCATTCATCATCACTACATATAACAACATCCATCATCGCTACATATAACACCACCCATCATCGCTACAGATAACACCATCCATCATCACTACATATAACATCATCCATCATCACTACATATAACACCATTCATCATCACTACATATAACACCATCCATCATCACTACATATAACATCCATCATCACTACATATAACAACATCCATCATCGCTACATATAACACCACCCATCATCACTACAGATAACACCATCCATCATCACTACATATAACACCATTCATCATCACTACATATAACACCATTCATCATCACTACATATAACACCATCCATCATCACTACATATAACAACATCCATCATCGCTACATATAACACCACCCATCATCGCTACAGATAACACCATCCATCATCACTACATATAACATCATCCATCATCACTACATATAACACCATTCATCATCACTACATATAACACCATCCATCATCACTACATATAACATCCATCATCACTACATATAACAACATCCATCATCGCTACATATAACACCACCCATCATCACTACATATAACACCATCCATCATCACTACATATAACATCATCCATCATCACTACATATAACATCATCCATCATCACTACATATAACACCATCCATCATCACTACAGATCGGTAAAGTCGTTTCCGAGATTCTCGTGCGGACACACACACACACAAAAACACACACAAACACAGACATACTTTGTTTTATATATATATATATATATATATATATATATATATATATATATATATATATATATATATATTATATATATATATATATAGATTGACACCACTGATTTCCAGTACCAGCTGCTACTATCACACGCTGTGAACTTTCCCACACACGGTCAAAATACCCTTGACCTTATCTTAACTGACTTAGCGGACCAGTACCAACCACCTCAACTAATGCCTCCTATCGGGTGTAGCACACACTTATCAGTGCTCTGGTCTCCAGCCCCCACTACCAGTCAAGTGCAGAGACCTACAAGCCAATTACTGACTCCGCAGTGCGTCTTTTCGGACTGAAGTACTTAGTGTGGATGACATGGACACCAAATGGATAAATTATACCAACACCACCACGGAAACTCAACACCACTTCTTCCCTGAAAAGTCCGTCAGATCACACTCAGCTGACTGGCCCTGGATCACACCTCGGATGCAGCAGTGGGACAGCGCCTTTTATCTTAAAGACCACAACCGCTACAGGTCCCTTCGCAACCAAGTCATCCGTGAAATATGCACCGCAAAGAAGTCTCACTACCCAACCAAGATGCAACACCTGAAGCAGACCAACATCAGTCAGTGGTATGGTAAGCGTAAATAACTGGACTAAACAATAAGACACATCCCTCCCCTTCCTTAGACATCTCACTGATGGTAACGCAGCTGAGCAATCAAACAACCATTTTGCAACTATATGCCAGACACTCCCCTGGCTTGACACAGCCAGTCTCCCTGCTTACCTGCCAGACCCCTCTCCCACTGACTTAGTGGAATAATTTGAAGTAACAAAACGTCTGGACAAACTGAAGCTAAAGCGCTCCACCACCCCTATTGACTTACCAATGAAACTCTAAGGGGAGTTCTCCCCGGAACTAGCTAAGCCCCTCTGTTCCATCGAATCCAAGAAAAAGGTCAAGAAAAAAGTCATAGAAAAAAAAGGCACGGAAATAACCTAATCTAACATACTTGCAATGCCATCATATATATATATATGTAACCGGTCGGAATTTACTGGACTTTAATTTCTCACTTGACTTGGGGTTTATTTAAAATTAATAGATGGTAATGGCAGTGGAAGCGCCCCTTTGAGAAAAATCCCGAACCAGCACAAGAACACTTAAAACTACTAAACAAAATAAATTGTCCGTGACCCGTGGAAGGATAGCATCTGTGACTGGGATGAATGAGACACACTGTTACATTTAGACACTTATATTCCCTCCAACACTACAAACACAATCCAATAATGGTACACCAATATGCGCACCTCTTAACTTGAACTTAAAACACTACTCTGGGGAATAAAAGTTATACATGATATAAAAATTATTAGAACCTCAGGCAACAATAAATTTGAAGTATTAAGAACTGTTCCGTGCACACATGAAACAGGCCTTAAAGGCTTTCACACAATAATATCAGTCACTTAGGTACCAAAAAAAGATATTAACTACTCTACAATGAATAGGCCTTAAGGGCACTCAACAAAATTATATGTCACTGAGGAATGGTAATAAAAATGAGAAATTAAATACTCTACAATGAATAGGCCTTAAGGGCACTCAACAAAATTATATCAGTCACTGAGGAAATGGTAATAAAACATGAAATTAAATACTCTACAATGAATAGGCCTTAAGGGCACTCAACAAAATTATAGCACCCCAACAGATGCACACTTCCTAACCTAACCTAACCACTACTCTGGGGAACAAGGTTATACCTGAGATCAGAATTATGAAGAACAATCAGAGGCATTAAAAGAATCAAATCACAGTATCACTCTGGTTCCACTTGATGGCACAAACATTCAAAACAATATTATCAAAATTATCTAGAAACTATTAAATTACACCCGTAATAAGGGAGGGAAAATGTTCCTCCAGGTATCTCCTAGAGACCTAGACTCACGGTCTCAGTGTGTGACCATTAGTCTACTCAGATAGCCTCAGTGTACTCCCAGTGCGTCCATAAAGCGGACGGGAGTGAGCCAATCAGACCTTGTACAGTTGAGAGAAGCTTTAGCGTCCCGTGTCGTTTAGTTGTCGGGAGCACTCGTTCACTCAAGAGATCCTTTGCTACCCCGCTAAACAGTGACAGGCCTACTTTGATCGGTCCAATGGCGACAATCGCCACCCTCAATCCTCAACGGCAGTCTCAAACGGCAGTCAATCTCAGGTCAACTCCAGTCAACTTCAGTCAAGTGGGTTCTCACGGAAACCCTGAAATGAACTCACTGTTAGCTCTAGTTTACTTTATCACTGCCCTATCTAACCCTGTCTGAGATCGAATGAGACTTACTTGTTATACTGCAATATTTCAGCACAGGTGACTAGGCCACGTGACTATTTCTGGGACAGACGCGCAGGGACGTCTTGTTCGTGTGAGTGCTATCCGGGACTGAGAGAGAGGCCGCTTCGTGTCCTCTCAAGGCGTTAGCTTAGGCCTACGTGACCTATTTTCCGCCTAACTAATAACTCCTTGGGACACCCTTTAACATTATTCAGACTGCTAAACGATCTATAATAATTTCAAATTCAATAATAGTCCCTTAACTTCATGAATCGCATCATTATTAATCCGGTAAATTACATTTAATATCATATAGGCCTAGTTCCGCAATCTCCCACTATGTGCGGGGAGCGCTCTCTTCCCTCAGACGACCTTGAACGCTCAGTACCGCTAATGGCGGGGCATTCGAAATTACTCTGAAATTTCTGAATATTACAATCGACCCCCCTAAAAAAAGACAGCACTGTCCTCATGTGCTGAGAAGACCATTCATACGACCCCCCTAAAATTTGTTCTAAGAAACTGCATCTTACCCCTTTTGCTAAATGCAGCATTCCCGTCTTCTCTTCTCTCCTGCTAACACTCGACCCCCCTAAAAGAAAAACAGCACTGCCCTCATGTGCTGAGAGAACAACTTAGAACCCACCTTCAACTCTGTACTATTCCACTCGCAGCCAGCAACTCCATTTCTTCCTAGCCCAACTCAAACCAACCAGAACATCACGCTCCCCTTTTGCCTGGCCCTTAACTAGAGAACCAGTGTCAAACTTAATACCAGCCCAACACAAACATGCTCTCCTTTGGCCTGGCCCTTGAACTAAGAGGAACCAGTGTCAAAATTAATACCAGCCCAAAACAAACATGCTCTCCTTTGGCCTGGCCCTTGAACTAAGAGGAACCAGTGTCCAAACAATACTCAGTCCAAAACAAACATGCTCTCCTTTTGCCTGGCCCTTGAGCTAAGAGGAACCAGTGTCAAAAAAAATACTCAGTCCACGTCTCCGAACCTCATGCCGGCAGACCAACCCTCTGACAATGTACCAGTCCATGTTAGTGAGGCCCTGGACATTACAACTGTACTCTCAATCCCGCTCATGACAGCAACCACTACTCAACGCACATCTCTGACCTAACCATCTCTCCAATCCCCCCTGCCCTACTCACAACTCCTCCAACTCACCCTCGACAACCTGCCCCTTCTCATTACCCTGCAACCTAAACTGTAATTTGTCGGCTTCGTCTTTCAGTTGCAGGCCCGATCGACCTCTCTGAACTACTTCTCCATCTCGCTCATCTGGAGTGGGGGCTCCTCGTCTTCCTCCTCAGATTCATCCATCGCTGGGTCTCCCGGATGCCTTAGGGTTGGAGCAGCCTTCAAGTTGCTCCGGTTTTCCACTCTCGCTTCCAGGTCTTCTTCCCCACTGGGCGCAATGCGATATAAACCAGGCCTTGGATTTAGGACCTCAACAATGTGCCATCTCGTATCAAACCAATGGTTTTGCAGCTTACACCGGCCTATTTTTACATTGTTCCTCAGCAAAACCTCCTGGCCCACTTCCCAGCTACTCTCGTGGGCTTTCTCTTCTCTTTTTCTTCTATTTATTTCCTTACGTCTCCGAACATTGATCTCCACTGCTTCCTGCAATCGTCGTTGCCGGTCTCTAATCACCATCACCCACTCATCTACCGGCTCTGGGTCAAGTTCCGGCCTAAGGTCAAACGGCAGGTTTGGTTCTCTCCCGTAAAACAACAGGAATGGGGAAAACCCTGTCGTGGCATGCGGAGTCGCGTTGTATTGTGACACCACTGCCTGCAGATGCTCTGGCCACCTATTCTTTTCCTCTGCCTCGAGGGTGGCCAGCAGACCGTGCAGGGTTCGATTGAACCGTTCCACCATGCCATTTCCCTGTGGGTGATATGCTGACGTCCTTATTTTCTTCACCCCAAAGGTGGCACAAGTTTGTCGGACCAATGCACTGCCAAAATTCCTTCCCTGATCGGTCAACAGTCGCTCAGGTGCACCCACTGCCAGGAAGATTCGATTCACCAGGATCTTTGCAATCGTCGAGGCTTTCTGGTCTTTGGTGGGAAAGGCCCAAGTGTAACGACTGTATATGTCAACCATTATCAGGACATTCTCCAATCCTTGCCGCTTGTCCAGCAAGGTGAAATCTGCGGCCAGTGTCTCTAATGGTTTGGCAGCTTCAATCGTCCCTACATGCAGTTGGGGTTTCGGCACTTCATCTTTTGCTACTCCACACCTCTCGCAGCTGGCTATGTAGTCTCGCACTGTTTCTCCCATGCCTGACCAGAACCCTCGCTCCTGCACCAGCGACAGGGTGCGATCTCGCCCCTGATGGCCAAACTCGTCGTGGCAGGCTCTAGTCAAAGCCTCCTGCAAGTTTGGAGTTAACACTGGCACCTCCCTCCATAGATTCTTCCCTTCGGGTCTTCTATGCCAAACAACATCTTCTCTTACTATCAGGGATTTCCTAGCTCGGTACATCTTGCGGAAATCATCATTTTGGAGCTCTACCTGTACCTCATCCTCCGGCAGCTCTCCCACCAACCATCTTCGCAGGTTTGTCATATAGTCCATGCCTTCTTGCTCCTTACGCAGCCCATCCATCGTCCACAGTTCCTTCCTTCCTGCCCCGTTCTCCTCTAGTACATGCATCGCTGTATACTCTTCTTCACTATCTTCCTCCTGTTCCGCCGGGATTCTAGATAGAGTATCCGCCACAATGTTGTTCTTCCCCGGCTTGTACTCTATAGTAAAGTTAAACTGCTCGAGATCCGCATTCCACCTACTTTCCACGGCACCTAGTTTAGCCTTCTCGCGGTGACTGAGTGGGTTGTTATCTGTATAGACTGTGAAATGTTTCCCTGCCAAATAATCCCTGAATTTATCCACTACTGCCCATTTGAGTGCTAACATCTCTAACTTACGAGAACTATAGTTGTTCATGTTACGTTCCGATTTCCTCAGGCCCCGACTCGCATAGCACACCGGATGCAACCTGCCATCCTTCCGCTGGGACAGCACCGCACCTAGCCCACGAAAACTTGCATCTGTTTCTAATATAAATTCCTGAGTGAAATCTGGGCAAGCCAACACTGGTGTCTGCGTCACCTTGTCTTTCAACTCCTCAAAAGCCTGTTGCTGTTCCTCTCTCCATTCACTATCTACCCGATCCTTAGATTTCCCATGCATCAACGCATGCAGTGGAGCAGCTATTTGGGCAAACCCTTTAACAAATTTCCTATAAAATGATGTGAACCCTACAAAAGACCGCACATCTTTCACCGTCTGAGGGACTGGCCAATCTCTTACTACCCTAATCTTCTCAGGATCAGCTGTGATGCCTTCAGCTGACACCTGATATCCTAAATAACTTACTTTTGAAGCCATTATTTCACACTTTTTAGGTTTAAATCTTAAGTTATTCTCCCTCATCCTGCAAAATAATTCCCTCAATCTGACTATATGTTGATCTATTGTACTTGAAAACACCATCACATCATCAAGGTATACAAGCAACGAGGAGAAGATCTTATCCCCTAAAATCCGCTCCATGTATCTCTGAAAGGTTCCCGGACTATTTGACAATCCCATAGGCAGTCGCCTGTACTCAAAGTGTCCGAAGCTTGTGCTGAAGGCAGTCTTTGGACGGTCTGAAGGTTTTACTTCTATCTGGTGATATCCCGCCGCCAGATCAAACGTTGAGAAAAACTGGGCCCCCGTCAGAGATTCTAGAGTTTCATTTATCCTAGGCAGAGGAAACGCATCGCGTACCGTGACCTTATTTAAGTCACGATAGTCAATGCACAACCTCAGCGTCCCGTCCTTTTTCCTCACTACTACAATGGCGGCAGAGTACGGACTCTCACTATGCTGAATTACTCCCTGATCTAACAGCTGGCTAATGTGCTGCTTCACCTCTGGTACCTGGTTTGGAGGGATCCTCCGATATGGCACCCTAACTGGCCTGTCTGTGGTCACTGGGATCTCATGCTGAACCCCAATAGCCTTTCCTATGGGCTGGCCCTCTTCTTCAAAAATATCACTAAACTCTTCTATTAAACACCTAACTGCACTCTCTTGTCCCTCATTCATTTCCTCCGTGTGCACTTTGACCTCCGTACGGGCATCCGGTTGCACTGTCCTCACATTCACCTCTTCACTGATGTCTTCCTCGACTTCCGTCCCCGAAGCCACTTTCCCAATCCGCCAATTGCCCCTCAAGCTCCTACGACTATCAGACAGATTTGCCACCAACACCTGGGTCATGCCTCTCACCACTCTTACAGCTGTCGGCAACACTATCACACCCTCAGGCATCCAACCTTCATCCTCTATTGTTAGAGGTTCAATCACTACTTCTTTGTTAGCTACCTGGCTTAATGAGGGAACACATACTGACAGCAACCGAGTACTCCGGGGAGGAATGGTTGGTCTTTCCTTCCTCTCTGTCATACAATACCCCAGGCTGATGGCCTCTATTGCACATAACTGCCTAACCTCATGCAAGCAATTTTCCCACTGAGCGGTGCTCCTGGCTTCCCTGCACAAGTGATACATGTGCGGCCAGATCTCCGCAACCTCCCCCAGCACATTCATCCCCAACAACCCGACATGAGCTTGCCCCTTACCCTGGGTCTCAATCCCTGGACAAACCAACATCCCCACATCAGTGACTTCCACCCCACATACGACCATAGTGACCCGAATACACCCCACACACGGCACTGGAAACCCTGACGCCCCTTTTACCCTTATTCGAGTGGGCTGCAACACCACGCCTGCAGGCTCCAGCTCCCGACGGTAGAAAAGTTCATCAATTAGCGACACTTCTGCCCCAGTATCTGCTAAACCCCACATTTCACGACCCGCTACCAGCACCGAGACCTTAGGACACTCTGCTTTCAGCCTTAAGGTACCTTCTGTTGTGATTAAATTTGTCATGCGAACCACGCTTGACCATGGGTCCGCTCTCTCTTGGCTCATAACATCGCCGGTGGAATCTATTGGTGAGGCCAGGAACGGTTGGCGGGGACTGCCTGGCCTTGGCCATTTCCCGACCGCCAGTTCCGATTGTTATTTCCAACTCGATACTGGCCATTGGCCACGTATCCCCTTGGGACACTCTCTCCTGGTCTGGACCCGTTTGTGCAATTGAAACTGAAATGGCCCTCTTGTCCACACGCATAGCACCTCGGGGGAATCGAGCCTCCAGTCTGCGGCTCGTTCTCTCTTCCTTTAGTCAGCGGTACCTCCCTCAAAGCTTCTCGTTTTTGTTCCGCCTCTCTCAGCCCCGTGATCCACTCGTCTAGACTGTGGTGAGGATACTTCTTGATCTCATCCACTAACCACATACGGCTTTGTTCCTCCTTGAGCCCCCGAGTGATTGCATCTCCCAACAGGGCCTTATCATATTTATGATCATGGTGGTTCAACTCATCGTTTAAATCTAGCATAGCGTCATAATATTCAAGAAGCGTTTCGTTGCTCCCTTGTTTCCGCGTCATCACCTTCTGAATGGCGTCGTACGTGGCCGTCGGTCCGCCATATTGCTGCTTCAAATAACAAGTTAACTCATCTACGGTTTCCCAGTCTCTGCGTGCGTTGTATACGCGATCTGCCGCAGGCCCCGCAAGATGCCTTATTATGAATTGGATTCGACTGACTTCGTCTCCGTCTAGCAGCTTGAGGGTTCGGTCAACCTCTCTTAACCACTTTCCTACCTCTATTCCTGGCCTACCGTCGAACTTAGACATGGTCAACCCGGCCCCGAGACTAATTCCCTCTCTACTATTGTGTCTCCTCATCTCCCACATTGTCTCCTCGTGCTGTATTTTATACTGTGTCTTTACCCTATCTAGTGCATCCCCCAACAGAGCTAAGTGTTGTTGGTGTTCCGTCTCTAACTGTTGCAATTGTGTGTGGTACTCCCCCCTTAACTGTTGTGCATATACCCCATACTCCCCCCTGATTTGGTTCGCCCATGCCTGACATTCCCCATTGATCTTCCCTTCTAACTGTTCCAATCGTTCCTGGTACTCTCCCCGGATTTTCCCCTCTAGCTTCCCAATACGTTCCACGAACTCTTCTCTCAACTGCACCAACCCCAGGCTGTCTCTCCTTTTCTCCGAGTAACCCCGCACCGTCAACCACAACAAACCCATTCCCACGGTGAGCATGAGTAGAGTTGGGGTCACACTCTCTACCGTTTCCATCCACTCCATTATTACGCTCATTATCCCAACCACAGAACTATCAGTCACGAAATAAAATTAACTACGCTCTGCTACCATTTGTAACCGGTCGGAATTTACTGGACTTTAATTTCTCACTTGACTTGGGGTTTATTTAAAATTAATAGATGGTAATGGCAGTGGAAGCGCCCCTTTGAGAAAAATCCCGAACCAGCACAAGAACACTTAAAACTACTAAACAAAATAAATTGTCCGTGACCCGTGGAAGGATAGCATCTGTGACTGGGATGAATGAGACACACTGTTACATTTAGACACTTATATTCCCTCCAACACTACAAACACAATCCAATAATGGTACACCAATATGCGCACCTCTTAACTTGAACTTAAAACACTACTCTGGGGAATAAAAGTTATACATGATATAAAAATTATTAGAACCTCAGGCAACAATAAATTTGAAGTATTAAGAACTGTTCCGTGCACACATGAAACAGGCCTTAAAGGCTTTCACACAATAATATCAGTCACTTAGGTACCAAAAAAAGATATTAACTACTCTACAATGAATAGGCCTTAAGGGCACTCAACAAAATTATATGTCACTGAGGAATGGTAATAAAAATGAGAAATTAAATACTCTACAATGAATAGGCCTTAAGGGCACTCAACAAAATTATATCAGTCACTGAGGAAATGGTAATAAAACATGAAATTAAATACTCTACAATGAATAGGCCTTAAGGGCACTCAACAAAATTATAGCACCCCAACAGATGCACACTTCCTAACCTAACCTAACCACTACTCTGGGGAACAAGGTTATACCTGAGATCAGAATTATGAAGAACAATCAGAGGCATTAAAAGAATCAAATCACAGTATCACTCTGGTTCCACTTGATGGCACAAACATTCAAAACAATATTATCAAAATTATCTAGAAACTATTAAATTACACCCGTAATAAGGGAGGGAAAATGTTCCTCCAGGTATCTCCTAGAGACCTAGACTCACGGTCTCAGTGTGTGACCATTAGTCTACTCAGATAGCCTCAGTGTACTCCCAGTGCGTCCATAAAGCGGACGGGAGTGAGCCAATCAGACCTTGTACAGTTGAGAGAAGCTTTAGCGTCCCGTGTCGTTTAGTTGTCGGGAGCACTCGTTCACTCAAGAGATCCTTTGCTACCCCGCTAAACAGTGACAGGCCTACTTTGATCGGTCCAATGGCGACAATCGCCACCCTCAATCCTCAACGGCAGTCTCAAACGGCAGTCAATCTCAGGTCAACTCCAGTCAACTTCAGTCAAGTGGGTTCTCACGGAAACCCTGAAATGAACTCACTGTTAGCTCTAGTTTACTTTATCACTGCCCTATCTAACCCTGTCTGAGATCGAATGAGACTTACTTGTTATACTGCAATATTTCAGCACAGGTGACTAGGCCACGTGACTATTTCTGGGACAGACGCGCAGGGACGTCTTGTTCGTGTGAGTGCTATCCGGGACTGAGAGAGAGGCCGCTTCGTGTCCTCTCAAGGCGTTAGCTTAGGCCTACGTGACCTATTTTCCGCCTAACTAATAACTCCTTGGGACACCCTTTAACATTATTCAGACTGCTAAACGATCTATAATAATTTCAAATTCAATAATAGTCCCTTAACTTCATGAATCGCATCATTATTAATCCGGTAAATTACATTTAATATCATATAGGCCTAGTTCCGCAATCTCCCACTATGTGCGGGGAGCGCTCTCTTCCCTCAGACGACCTTGAACGCTCAGTACCGCTAATGGCGGGGCATTCGAAATTACTCTGAAATTTCTGAATATTACATATATATATTTATATATATATATATATATATATATATATATATATATATATATATATATATATATATTGTGTTGTCAATGTGTACAAGCATGTGACTTTTTTCTTGTAACCATTTCCGTTCACCGTTCAATCACCAGTGCTTCCCTCAGTCAAGTAAGATGCCCAGTCAGCAAGACCTCATAGGTTTCACCGGAGTCTAATTCAACCAGCCCACAGTCCTTAAATGAGCTACGGCCTGTTGCCATCACCCCAATACCCAGCTTAATCTGTGAAAGTTTCGTGTTTGACTGGGCCTATGCTGATATTGCAGGCACCAGAGATCCTCAGCAATTTGAAAATATGAAAACTTCCTCCACCACTCAATATCTTGTCAGCTTTCTCGACTATATGTATTGTATATACCGCCATCTGGAAAAACGAAAGACATCTGTGGCTGTCGCCTTCATTGACTTCACCAAGGCATTCAACTTAGTCGACCAGAATTTAATCATCAATAAAGTTATCGACTTCGGGCTTCGGAGAAGTCTTATACCATGGCTTACAGACTTCCTTAGTGACCAACGCCAAGCCGTACGCTGTCTCCACCTTTCAGTCACTCACCTGTGGCGTCCCCCAAGGCACCAAGGTGGGACCGATCTGCTTCCTCGTGCTTATCAATGATGCCCTAAGAGAACTCCGCTTGTTGGATCAGTGTGAACAACTCGGCTCCCGACTACACCGCGCTCCAGAATATATTGAACAGTCTCCAAAATTGGGTCACCAACAACCAAATCACCATCAACCATACCAAGACCATGGTTATACACACCAACCTCTCCTCCGACCTTGTTCCAACTCTACCCATTACTTTGGGCCCCAACACATTCCAGGTTGTAGACTCCACCGAGCTCCTCGGCGTCACTATAGATAACAAATTAAATTTGAAAACACACGTCAGTACAATTGTTAACTCCTCCAGTTTTCGTCTCCACCTCCTCCGTCATCTCAAGTCCTTAAGAGTTCCTGCGCCCGAGCTCCTCAGTGTTTACGCAACATTCATACTTCCCAAGCTCACCTATGCCTCCCCTGCCTGGTCTTCCTCCCTAAATGCCACACAACGGAAAAGCCTAGAAAAGTGCAGAGGGTTATTCTCTCCCCCCTCCTACTCCACATATCAAGAAGCGCTCAACACACTGACCCTCTCGGCTCTCACTGATCATCACCACGACCTCATCTACAAAATTGGTGAGAAGCTTCTGCACCATCCTCGACACCGGCTCCTACTACCACCCAAATCCCTCATCCGAGAATTGCTATTCGAGACCACAAACGCATCCAGCCCATACGAGCACGAACTGATCGCTATAAGAACAGCCCAGTCCCAACCATTGTAAAACTTCTCAACAACTCGTAGTTAACCAGTGTATTTACTCACAGCCAATCTTGCTTTTGTATTTTTACCTTGTTGAAATGCCTTGTAGAATAACCTTCTCCCCACCTTATTATATATCACATTTGTATCACTTATCAAGTGACCTATTTCCTAATTATGTTATTGTATATTGGTCATATTTCGTTAGCCACCCATCACCTTCTTTCCTCATTTTCTTGGCTAGTATTCTTGCTGTTTTAGATGATTCTGATATTTATTCTTGGGGCAAATCACTTTTGTTTTCTTTTTCAGTTATTCCCGCCCCTCTTCCAGCCCCAACAATGTAAGGGCCACGTTGGGAATGAGGAGTTTTGGGTGGGGGGGGGGGGGGGGGGTGGGGGTGGGGGGGGGCTGAAAACGAGTGATGTTCACCCAAAATGAATGTCAGAATCATCTAAAACAGCAAGAAAACAAGCCCAAAAAATTTTTCATGGGAAAAAAAGGTTCAAACTAAACTAGGTCTACTTAATAACCTAACCTTACCTGACTTCACCTAACAGGCCACGTCCTAACCTAACCTGACCTGACCGAGTCCTACTTAGCCGGGGTGTTTCGCCGGTGCTAGGACAATTCGTCGCCGGTCAATTCGTCGTCGGTCAATTTGATATGAACGGTTTATAATTTGAACGCAACGTAACCTAACATTCATAGAGTGCCATATAGGATTGTGCATTGCCTTGTGTTATCTATTTCGGACTATGTTTTGTTGAGTAGTGACCGTGTTATCTTGTGATTATTTCTTGATTGTCCCAGTAAAGAGATATCCTCTCTTCCGGTTGTTTGTCACACTTGGAAATCCCTGGCTTTTGACTCTCCTGTTTTAAAGATCCTGAATTGGTTGCCCAGGACTGGTGTGACTGACGATGAATTGACCGACTACGAATTGACCTGGCGACGAATTGACAGGACACCGCTTCGCCCCCCCCCCCCCCCCCCGTTCCTCCCAATGACGCCGTGTTCCTTAGCCAGGGGGGATGAAGTCATTGGCAGTATAATACCATAACATCAAATTGGGACTTAGAAAAATTTGTGATTACAACAAATAAATCGGGAATTTCGTGTTTATTGTTGGAATGACTCGCTAAATTCAAGTACTGTATATTCTTTCGTTTCTCGAAGAGATCTATTACAGGCAAGAGAAAAAATTCGTATAAAGGTAATGGGTGGTTATTGAAAAATGATCTGTATATTCTCAGCCCTTTGGCTGCCTTGTTCTTTCAATAAACCATTAATTATTATCACACACATGCACGCACACACGAACACTCACTCACACGTCCACGGTATCCACCTGCAGCTCTGACCGGGTGGTAGTGCCCCCTCACATCCGCCTAACTCATCAAATACTGTATTATATAAAGAATCTATAGTTATAGCCCATTAACAGTCAGCCTTCACGCTGGTCAGTATCGTAATATAAACAGCTTACATTATCACGAGGCTTTCAAACCATTCACTTACTGTATGAACGACCAAACGTTAGCAACGAATGAAATCTCCGGACTGGTTAAATTTGGGTAGGATTTTAGAGTCGGATTTACAAAAACAAAGCCTAATAATTAGTCTACATTGCTTTAAATATCCTGAACAGTCATTAAACCTCCTGAACAGCATACTCTGTTGTCTCGGTCGGTTAACCTACACCATACTGAACTATAAAAGTATTTACCTTATAAGATTGACTACATGGACGCCAGTTTCGGGGAGACTGTCAAGCTGCTGGAAGTGGCAAGATTGTTTCTCATCACAGAATCTTTTATATCTGATCATATCTTGACTACTAATGTTATATAATACAAATATCACGAAGCAGTAGTCTGGTATAGCTGTGTGGAAGCCAAGTCCTGCAGAACAAGATGATTCAGGTGTTTGTTGTGGCACCAGTACCAGCCTTCCCGACCCGCCCGCCGAGGACACTCGTCTGCCACCGGCACCACGTCTTCAATGAATACTCTTCATGCCTTACAATTCACGCGTTCGAAAACTTGCAATAATTCATAGGTGATGAATTATTAATCAAACAATTGTTAATATATACACAAGTCTTACAAAACACAAAATAAATTAAATTTACATTCATATTACTGACAACTACTACGGTTATGCGCAAATATATTACTGCAACATTTAATATTCCAAATTATTCAAGCCACAGCCACTATCTGAACACAGCTCTGAACCCATCACGGCGGGGAAACTATAACAATTGGTATATTTACTTTTTACACTTAATTATGTAAAAAATAGTTGGCACATTATTTAAATAATTATAATCCTAGCTACACGTTTTATTAATCATTGGGAGTAATACTGTAGGCCTAAAGCTTGTTCGTCGCAAACATGCTGGGTCTGGGGCCGAGGAAAAGTAATGCTACCCAGTCGACTGATAACTGATGACTTTGAGCTAATCCTACTGTCTTTATGATTGGTTTAGCCTTCAGTCACAGTAAGTCCTCCTTAAAATCTACCAATCACCGTGCATATCCCTCAAAGGTGTACGATCATCTCTCGCCTCTCACCTCTCATCTCTCACTTACGTCTCTCACCTGCCAGCTCAGAATACCCACCCTCTTGTATTGAAAGGAGGTAACCACCTACCCTGGATGTGTCAATTAACTACTGTCCTTAGAGTCGACCTCCCATATATTCTCCAGGAGAGAGGGACGAGACGGCTGGTAAGCAGAGGTCCTCCTGCTTTATACACCTCGGCTGGGATTCCATCAGGCCCTGAGGCTTTGTTATTTTTCATCTGTTTGATGGCAGTAGCTACCTCATCCAGGGATGGAGAAAAGCTGAGGTGGGTCAGCTCTGGATGCTGGGGGACCTGCTGGCTAGTTAGAACATTCACATCGGTGTTTCTGTTGAACAGTGAATGGTAGCGCTCTTTCCAGCACCGAAGGAGGCCTTCATCGTCTTTAATTATGAAGTTACCGTCAGATGAGCAGGGGGGGGGGGGGGGGGCTATGCCACGAGTGATTGGCCCATTAAAAATTCGTGCATCTTGTGCTGATCTGCAGGTTTTTGTGTTTCATATGCTTTATTTTTAAACCAGTTGTTCTTTAGAGTGCGAAGTTCCCGCTGGACCACACACACACACACACAAATCTTCAGTGCGGTCTCCCCACTTGATTGAATATACAGAGAGAGAGAGTACAGTAAGTGCAATTAACTACGTGTTCTTGGCAGCACCAGGCACGTGCAGGGTACCACGCACTGAGGGAGGTTGCCCAGTTAATTTATGAGACAGTCGGTGATGACCATTATACTGGAGATGTGTGTGTGTGTGTGTGTGTATGATTACTCCACACGGTAAGCTTGGAGGAGCACGACACGAGGTGTCAATACTTTCGAGTTAGCCCCGACTGCATAACGAGGCAAACAAGCTCCAACGCCGAAAAGACGCTACATCCAGTGCGGGAGGGGCTGCCCCTCCCGCACTGGATGTAGCCCTCCACACGTGTAACATCTGTGAACGACCCTGCAGGTCCCGTATCGGCCTCTCTAGTCACCTCAGAACTCACCAACGAAGGTGACATCCTTAATAACTCATATCATTGTATCATAGCTGGATGATCCTCATACTCGATTCCGAGTGACAACAAAGTAGTTGTAGGAGTAGTGTGTGTGTGTGTGTGTGTACGAGCATAGAGGGTGCAGAGCCCTCCTGGTTAGCCCTGCAACACACATCAGCAGAAGCGTTCTTAACTTACCAAAGGTACAGATCCTCCCCAGGTAGGCTAACACCACCTCTGACACCTGCGGCTTCTACTGACACCCCTACAACACCTCCGTCAGATCAAAGAGGAATAGATTATGGTCTTCCGATGGTTCTTTAAGACTGGGTGAGCAACATGACCGCCTCCGTCAGAACAAGGGCACCGGTTCTCGCCTAACAGGACGCCACCAACTCACCTTGTGGCGTCAGACACCTGTTAACATTCTATAGCGCGTCCGTCAGAACAAGGGTACCGGTTCTCGCCTAGCAGAACGCCACCAACTCACCTTGTGGCGTCAGACACCTGTTAACACTCCATAGCGCGTCCGTCAGAGGAGGGAGTAGGTTCTACCTCAGCAGGACGCCACCAACTCACCTTGTGGCGTCAGACACCTGTTAACACTCCATAGCGCGTCCGTCAGAGGAGGGAGTAGGTTCTACCTCAGCAGGACGCCACAGCAGCCTCGTGGTAGGTACTGTACTTGCTTTGAGTGACACCATCATAACAAGGTTTCTCTCAAGACTTAATGATATGCATGAAACTTAACCCACATACTGTTAATACAAAGAAGGTGCAAAGTTATTGAAGAGATGCTCTACAATAAAGCTTATAATTAAGTTAAATAAATCTAGTGAGTTTTAAGGGTCATTTTATAGAATATATTGGGATTATATTAATTTATCTTCTTTGTTGTTTTTTCTTCACCTTTCTCAGCTCTTTTTGTTTTCTTATCCTTCAATGTGTGAGTGTACTGTAGGTCCCTGCTACAACCTTACGTAACTGGGTGTGAGAGAGAGAGAGAGAGAGAGAGAGAGAGAGAGAGAGAATAAAATAAAATAGTTACCGACCGACCAGTGGCGCTTCTGGTTGAGAAAATTACTATGTTTTCCTTTAGTGTCCTCGGGGTTCGAGTCTCAAACGTCTGTACCTTAGACACCCCCAACCCTGCCTCCTCCCCAACTAACTAAAGATACGAAAACACATCTCCTTACCTCACTGACGCCACGACATGACGCTGACAGCCAAGACAACATCTCCTTACCTCACTGACGCCACGACATGACGCTGACAGCCAAGACAACATCTCCTTACCTCACTGAGACTTCTCCACGACTAGATACATTCTATAACAACCTTAGCAAGAGTGAACCTAAGATTTAATGTGCGAGGCTTTGAGAATCCGGACATTGGATCATCATTCTGAACGACGGGTCGAAATAACACACATCAGTTCAGTTTTCATGTCTCAGTTAGATTGTGCTTCTCTCTTTTAGTATTTTTTGTTCTCTACTATTTACCTCGTTCAATTTTCTCTGCCACTTAGGAACGCACGCGAGTTGTGGCAGAGTACAGCAGGAGACATAAATACCACTGTCTTGTAGTTGGATGTTTTAGATACACGTTTCACTGTCTCGAAGCTTTGCTACATTAGTTTCTAATAATTTTTTATAATAAGGTTTCGAAATTTTGGCGTCAGTTATATCACATGTTAATAAGTATCGAAGCTACGGCACCACAAATATAAGGTTGTTCAGGGGATCACTTCTTAGTACTCGTGTATGACGGTGCAGCAGTGGAGCACGACAGCTTCAGAGATCCACTCATTAATATTTCTCATAACTACTTCTTTTAAGCACCAGATTACATGAAACTAATAAACAAAAGTAGAGTCGAAATAAGGCATCGAAATAACACTGAGAGTCTAGCACAACTAAATATTTTCACTTAAGAGATAAAACTAAGGTAGAAGACGTTTTTTAATTATTTATCTATATACCTTAACTTTGTCTTATGTTAATTGATGTATCCAGTTAAGACAACTAAGATGTCATTTTTAGACGGTATTTGTGTTTGTAGATCAAATTGAACATTTATGAGATCACCTGAACATTCGCCCAGATTATTTTATCTGACGACTAACCACTCTAACGTTAACCTAGCCTAACCTAACCTAATCTAACCTAACCTAACCTAGCAAACCCACCAATAAGTTAAGCTAGGTTTGGTAAATCTTGAAGTAAAATAAACTGATGAGGCCAAATCATCAGGTGAAATAAGCTAGGGGAGCCATGCTAATCTTGCGATGTTCCTATTTACTGTAGGAACTTAAGAGAACCTGACCACAAGTACACAAGAGAGCAGACGTCACCTGAGGGCAGTGCAGTATGGTACACTGTTCATCGCAGCCTGACGAGTAAATTACTTCTTGACAATTTTTAGATTATTTCTGCTTGTCCTGATAAGGACCGTCTTACTGTTGTGTTATAATGGTTTAACCCTTTGAGGATGATGGTTTATACCTTTGAGGATGATGGTTTATACCTTTGAGGATGGTGGTTTAACCCTTTGAGGATGATGGTTTATACCTTTGAGGATGAAAGTTTAACCCTTTGAGGATGATGGTTTATACCTTTGAAGATGATAGTTTAACCCCTTAAGGATGATGGTTTATACCTTTGAAGAGGATAGTTTAACCCTTTAAGGATGATGGTTTATACCTTTGAAGATGATAGTTTAACCCTTTAAGGATGATGGTTTATACCTTTGAAGATGATAGTCTAACCCTTTAAGGATGATGGTTTATACCTTTGAAGATGATAGTTTAACCCTTTAAGGATGATGGTTTATACCTTTGGAGATGATAGTTTAACCCTTTGAGGACGATGGTTTATACCTTTGAGGTTGATGGTTTATACCTTTGAGGACGATGGTTTATACCTTTGAGGTTGATGGTTCATACCTTTGAGCATGATGGTTTAACCCTTTGAGGATGATGGACTATACCTTTGAGGATGATGGTTTAACCCTTTGAGGATGATGGTTTATACCTTTGAGGATGAAAGTTTAACCCTTTGAGGATGATGGTTTATACCTTTGAAGATGATAGTTTAACCCTTTAAGGATGATGGTTTATACCTTTGAGGATGATAGTTTAACCCTTTGAGGATGATGGTTTATACCTTTGAAGATGATAGTTTAACCCTTTGAGGATGATGGTTTATACCTTTGAGGATGATGGTTTAACCCTTTGAGGATGATGGTTTATACCTTTGAGGACGATGGTTTATACCTTTGAGGTTGATGGTTTATACCTTTGAGGATGATGGTTTAACCCTTTGAGGATGATGGTTTATACCTTTGAAGATGATAGTTTAACCCTTTGAGGATGATGGTTTATACCTTTGAAGATGATAGTTTAACCCTTTGAGGATGATGGTTTATACCTTTGAGGACGATGGTTTATACCTTTGAGGTTGATGGTTTATACCTTTGAGGACGATGGTTTATATCTTTGAGCATGATGGTTTAACCCTTTGAGGATGATGGGTTAACCCTTTGAGGATGATGGACTATACCTTTGAAGATGATAGTTTAACCCTTTGAGGATGATGGTTTATACATTTGAGGACGATGGTTTATACCTTTGAGGTTGATGGTTTATACCTTTGAGGACGATGGTTTATACCTTTGAGCATGATGGTTTAACTCTTTGAGGATGATGGGTTAACCCTTTGAGGATGATGGTTTATACCTTTGAGGATGAAAGTTTAACCCTTTAAGGATGATGGTTTATACCTTTGAAGATGATAGTTTAACCCTTTGACGATGATGGTTTATACCTTTGAGGACGATGGTTTATACCTTTGAGGTTGATGGTTTATACCTTTGAGGATGATGGTTTATACCTTTGAGGATGATGGTTTATACCTTTGAGGACGATGGTTTATACCTTTGAGGATGATGGTTTATACCTTTGAGGACGATGGTCTATACCTTTGAGGTTGATGGTTTATACCTTTGAGGATGATGGTTTATACCTTTGAGGATGATGGTTTATACCTTTGAGGATGATGGTTTATACCTTTGAGGATCCATGAAAAGGTAGGAGGAGTAGGAGAGAGAAGGGGAGAGGTAGAAGGAATGAGAGGGGGGTAGAAGGAGTGGAAGGGATAGAAAGAGAGTACGGGGAAGTGGGGAGAGAGAGGTAGGAGGAATAGGGGAGTGGGGGAGAGAGAGGTAGGAGGAGTAGGGGGAGTGTTGAGAAAGAGGTAGAAGGAGTAGGGGAGTGGGGGAGAGAGAGGTAAGAGGAGTAGGGTTTTTTAGTTTAACAAATTTATTGACAAAGCTTGTGGTACAGTTTGCCTATTCTGAGTAATTCAGTCAGGTCTTGACACTGAGGGTGGTATCACTTCTCACTGCCACGCAGGACAGAGGTTCACACACAAAGAAATACATCATATTTATTAACAGCTATAAATGTATAGAGGTCAGATTCATATGGGTAATGTCACTGTTCACTGCCATGCAGGACAGAAGTTCGTACACAAAGAGATGCATCATATTCATTGACAGTACATATACATATATGTACACACACACACACACATACATATACACATATACATATACATGTACATATATATACACATATGCACACATACATACACATATGCACACATACATACATATACGTCGGTCAGATTCATGTGGGTAATGTCACTCTTCACTGCCATACAGGACAGAGGTTCGTACACAAAGAATGCATCATATTCGCTGACACTATATATAGGTCAGATTCATGTGGGTAATGCCACTGTTCACTACCACGCAGGGCAGAGGTTCGGACACAAAGAAGGAAATACATCACATTCACCAGCAGCATATATAGGTCAGTGGATCACATACATTGGAGTCATATTCTAATTGAAGACTAATCAGTGTGGGCTAGCATATTTGGGATAAACAGCAAGAATGTCCTCAAGGATACCTGATTCAATGAAGTAATTACATAGTTCAAGATACAATAAGTCAGGTGGCCTGAAGTCTTTGACAGTGTCACATTCAATAATATAGTGTTCAAGTGTATGCTTTAAGGTTTATCACAAAGTTTACATGCTGAGTGTTCCGGTATGGGTACAGCGTTACTAACTTGCCAGATGTGTCTGTATCCTAGCCTAATTCTGGCCACGACTACATCACATTGTCTGGTTCTGTCCTCATGCTGGCCACACCGGTATCTCTTGCCAAAAAATTTGTCATATTTACTAATGCTACACCTGTCAGGTCTCTCTGCATTTCTCACTTCTTCTAGATCAGAGTTCATGATTCTGACTTGAATGTTTTTAATTACAGCATTGGACAGACCAAGGTCACGGTCAACATTTTCTTTCTTACATGCCTCATTGGCCAGTCTATCAGCACGGTCATGATACCTGATTCCAACATGGGACGGAATCCACACAAATACGATACGAAAGTTGTTCTCATTGGCAGTTATCACATTCCTTTTAATATCACATACAACTTTAGACATAGAGCCTGACGGGCTGTTCATTGATTTCAAAGCACTTTGAGAGTCACAGAATATCACCCCACCTCCATTTTCTCTAAGGTAGTCTGTAGCTAAGTAGATTCCAGTTAGTTCAGTTTGTGTTGTGCTGGCCCAGTTGTTCAGCCTTTGTTTGTTTGACACTATCATCTCTTTTTCTTTATATATTACAATTGCACAGCCTGTTCTACCTGTGTTTGTCTGCACAGAACCACCAGTAAAAGCATAACATTCACTTGATTTAATACTCTCTATGTGTCTGTTAATAGTTTCTAGTGTGACACATCTCACCACATCGGTGTGTAACATTTGCTTACTACCGACAGGAGTGTAATAAATAGGAACTGATATATCCAGCCAAGGAGGAATGGACATTCAGTTTCAAGAGATCTGCAACACTTTTATGAAGCCAGGCCCGAAAGAGAGTCTTTTGTGGAAGGTTGGCGAGATGGTCGGGATTACTTAGATAGAAGATCAACTCAGTTTTAGCTGTAGTTTGAGAACCATTGTTCTTCAAAAATTTGACACAAAACATGGTATTAAGTAGAGCTATCCTCTCAGATAGGGAGGGCAGTCCGAGCTCTTTCCTCATGTTTACAATTCTGGTTGATTTTGGGCAACCTAGGATGATGCGCATGGCTTCATTTTGCACTACCTCAAGGCTGTTGAGGTGTTTAGGCGGAATAGTCACAAGAAGGAGAGCATGATAGTCAACTACAGAACGAATGAAGTGAAGATAGAGAGTACGAGCATGGGTGATGTTAATTCCATAGCCCTTGCCAGCAAAAGTTCTGTGGGGTTTAATGCGCTGCATTAGTTTGGCACGAAGGTTGTTGACAAAGTTTGCATCAGGAGTAGGGGGAGTGGGGGAGAGAGAGGTTGGAGGAGTAGGGGGAGTGGGGGAGAAAGAGGTAGGAGGAGTAGTGGGAGTTGTGAGACAGAAACGGAGAGGTAGGGGGAGTGGAAAGGAGAGGGAGGGGTGTGGGAGAGAGAGAGAGGATATGGTAGAGATGGGGATAAGGAAAAGGGGAAGAGAGGGGTGGAAGAAGGGAGAGAGGAAAGAAGCACTTTAGAAGAGGGTGTTTGAAGCACTCCAAGTGAAGATAGTGTTAGGGGAGAGAAGGGGGAGGGAAGAAGACACTCTAGTCCAGATGAGGGACAGGAAGAGGAAGAATGGAAACGAAGGGGGAAGGGAGAGAGAGACCTAACCTAACAGTAACCCCAGCTTATTTCACCTTAAGATTAACTATTCTTACGATCACATAACATAGCATAGCATAACATAGCATAACATAGCATAAAATAACCACCCCAGGTAGCGTTAGGGTGAAATAAACAGGGGAGCTAATCTTCAGGTGGTTTATTATGCCATTACTGCAGGGTTAAGACCACAACACAAACTTGTTATAGTTTATACACAGGTTAACATTATCTCAGGGTTATGTAAACACCAAACTTATGTGATTCATTATAATATATTGTGACCAGGAACTAACAGCTGCTGGAGTGAGTTAGTTCCGAGTTACCAGCAGGGTGTGAAAGAAAGAGAGAGAGAGAGAGAGAGAGAGAGAGAGAGAGAGAGTCAAGTACACCATATGTTTACCCTCAACAGATAAGACCATTAGGAAGGGTAAGTTAGTCCTGTAGGGTCATGTAGAGTCCTGTAGAGTCCTGTAGGGTCATGTAGGGTCCTGTTGGATCCTGTAGGGTCATGTAGAGTCCTGTAGGGTCATGTAGGGTCCTGTAGGGTCCTGTAGAGTCCCGCAGAGTCCTGTAGGGTCCTCGTCTTCAGGTCCTGGAGGATGAAAGTTTTACTGTGGTTCTTAGAGCTTCCTGGGAGTCGAAGGAGGCCCTGGGAGTCCTTGGAGGGTCCTGGGAGTCCTTGGAAGTCCTAGGATAATCACTTGGGGTGTCCTGAGGGCCCTTGGGGGATCCTGAGAAAATCTCTTGGAGCTTCCTGGGAGAATCTCTTGGAGGGTCCTTGGAGTCCTTGGAGGGTCCTTGGAGAGTCCTTGAGGGGTCCTTTGAGGGTCCTGGTAGTCCTTGGAGGGTCCTGGGAGAGTCCTTTGAGGGTCCTTGGAAAGTCCTTCGAGGGTCCTGGAAGTCCTTTGAGGGTTCTGGGAGTCCTTGGAGGGACCTGGGAGTCCTTGGAGGTACCTGGGAGTCTTTGGAGGGACCTGGGAGTCCTTGGAGTCTTTGGAGGATCCTGAGATTCCTTGGAGGGTTCTGGGAGTCCTTGGAGGGACCTGGGAGTCCTTGGAGGAACCTGAGAGTGCTTAGAGGGTCCTGGGAGTCCTTGGAGGGACCGGGGAGTCCTTGGAGTCTTTGGAGGATCCTGAGATTCCTTGGAGGGTTCTGGGAGTCCTTGGAGGGACCTGGGAGTCCTTGGAGGTACCTGGGAGTCTTTGGAGGGTCCTGAGAGTGCTTGAAGGGTCCTGGAGTCCTTGGAGGGACCTGGGGGCCAATCTGCACGATCCGAGCCTGACGGACCCAGAGATAAGTGAAGGGGACACACACACACACACACACATACATACACACACACATCATTACTGTACACAATGAATAAAAGAAAATAAATAAATAGAAATAGAAATGAATAAAAAAAAAACACACAACGGTGTGGGAGAGGTGGCAGGGAGGAGGGGTGGCAGGGAGGAGGGGTGGCAGAGAGGAGGGGTGGCAGGAAGCAGGGGTGGTAAGGAGGAGGGGTGGTAGGGAGGAGGGGTGGTAAGGAGGTGGGATGGTAGGGAGGAGGGGTGGCAAGGAGGAGGGGTGGCAGGGCGGAGGGGTGGTAAGGAGGAGGGGTGGTAGGGAGGAGGGGTGGCAGGGAGGAGGGGTGGCATCGAGGAGGGGTGGCAGGGAGGAGGGGTGGTAGGGAAGAGGGGTGGTAGGGAGGAGGGGTGGCAGGGAGGTGGGATGGTAGGGAGGAGGGGTGGCAGGGAGGAGGGGAGGTAAGGAGGAGGGGTGGTAAAGAGGAGGGGTGGCAGGGAGGAGGGGTGGCAGGGAGGAGGGTGGCATCGAGGAGGGGTGGCAGGGAGGAGGGGTGATAGGGAAGAGGGGTGGTAGGGAGGAGGGGTGGCAGGGAGGAGGAGTGGCATCGAGGAGGGGTGGCAGGGAGGAGGGGTGGTAGGGAAGAGGGGTGGTAGGGAGGAGGGGTGGCAGGGAGGAGGGGTGGCAGGGAGGAGGGGTGGCAGGGAGGAGGGGTGGCAGGGAGGAGGGGTGGCAGGGAGGAGGGGTGGTAGGGAGGAGGGGTGGTAGGGAGGTGGGGTGGCAGGGAGGTGGGGTGGTAGGGAGGAGGGATGGCAGGGAGGAGGGGTGGCAGGGAGGAGGGGTGGCAGGGAGGAGGAGTGGCATCGAGGAGGGGTGGCAGGGAGGAGGGGTGGCAGGGAGGAGGGGTGGCAGGGAGGAGGGGTGGCAGGGAGGAGGGGTGGTAGGGAAGAGGGGTGGTAGGGAGGAGGGGTGGCAGGGAGGAGGGATGGTAGGGAGGAGGGGTGGCAGGGAGGAGGGGTGGCAGGGAGGAGGGGTGGCAGGGAGGAGGGGTGGCAGGGAGGAGGGGTGGCAGGGAGGAGGGGTGGTAGGGAGGAGGGGTGGTAGGGAGGAGGGGTGGTAAGGAGGAGGGGTGGTAGGGAGGAGGGGTGGTAGGGAGGAGGGGTGGTAGGGAGGAGGGGTGGTAGGGAGGAGGGGTGGTACGGAGGAAGGGTGGTAAGGAGGTGGGATGGTAGGGAGGAGGGGTGGTAGGGAGGAGGGGTGGTAGGGAAGTGGGGTTTGTAGCGAAAATACTTTTCACAGACCAGAGTTCACAAGGTACCAGAACGTAGTAGAAACAAAAGATGGCTTCATCATGCTCATGCTTGACGACCAAGACCTTGATAACCTCTGGTCCCAGGGATGTACAGACCATCTAAGGGAAGAGCGCTATGACCCAATCCTGCCTCCTGCCATGAAGGCTAAAGAACTTTTCTCTGCTTCCAAACGGATGAATCCGTGCACGAAGAGTCTGAAGTGGAAATAAAAGCAGCGATTGAAAGAGAAAACGCTTGGGCGAAGAACAAGGTGGACTATGTCAAAAAATTCACCATTAAAAAAGGCAAACGCATTATCAAAATTCAGTTCAAAAGCACCGAGGTTACTGAAAAGCAATCAAATCAGGTCTCCTCGCATTCACTTATAGTATACCGTACCACCAAATACAACAGGAACAGTACCACCTGCCTCAGGTGCTATGCCATTGAGGATCATGATAGTGTGAACTGCCCCAAACCCAGGGAATACAAGATCTGTTACAAATGTACCTCTAGGGAACATATCTGGACCCAATGTAATGCATCACTAAAATGCCTTAACTAATACTATGGGGGGCCTCACAGCACTATGTCTATGAACTGTCCCAAAAGAAAGGAAAAAAATCAAGGAAGCTCAACAAAAAGCCACAAAAACATCAGTATCACCATACAAGGCTGTGCTGCCGATAGGGACCCCGACTCCTGCAGTCACTGCACGGTCATACAGAGATGTAGTGATGGTAGGGACCCCGACTTCTGCAGTCACTATGGTCCCTGTAGCCACTACAAACTCTGCAGTCTTGTTGAACGCCAGAGACAGATACCTCCATGACCGTCACATACTAGCCAACATGATTGTCACACACGCCCATGAGGAGGATGTTCTGCACCCAGGCTGCTTTCAAACAATACTCGAAAAATGCTTACGCCACCACGATCTGCCCATCCCAAAACTGTTCAGGGCAACATCCTCAACCTCGGAGGAGACAACAGTAGCCCTTGGTGTGGGTGCACAAGTACCCACACCAGAGACAATACCTGTCTCCCAGACTCAAAGCGATCTATCAGGTAAAGACCTGATATAACTGACCACGCAGGAAGTAAAATATATGACGACCAAGACAAAGAACCCATATTCAGCGACATATGGAGGAACATCTTCCGAATCACAAATGAAGAGAACAGGGGATTTGATGGTACCCACGAGGAGCTCGTCCTTGATGAACTCCGGGGCCAGACACACCGCACTCAGCCTTCCCCTGAAATCATATGGGAGGATCTGAGAGTGGACAGCCCACTGTCCAAACCAATCACCTCGGAAGAACTCAACACAGCCATCTCAAATACCAAAAATAAGCCCCTGGCTATTCAGCCACATAAACAACCCGGCCATGGAGAGACTGAGAACCTCAATGAACGCTTGCCTGGCCTCGGGTTACTTCCCTACTAAATTCAAAGAGGCCATTATTACCCTAACACCAAAACAAGGAAAGAACCCCGCCGTCCCACTAAACTGCAGACCGATCTCCCTCCTTTAAGTACCTGGAAAAATCCTGGAAAAAATCATCAATAACCGTCTGAGAAATCACCTGGAAACAACCAACAGAGTCAACTGCAAACAATTCGGGTTCAGGAAAGGGAAGTCCACCACAACAGCGATAGCCCTGGCATGTGAAAACATAACCAGAGCCGCGGCGAGTGGTAGACAATGTAAGCTAACTCTCCGGGATGTAGAAAAGGCATTTGACAAAGTCTGTCATGACGGTCTAAATTAAAAGATCCTCCAACTCGGACTTCTCGCCAACATTGAATTGTTGCTTTGCAACTTTCTTGACGGCAGAAATGCCAGACTGAGGGTAGGACAACACACAGGAGAGACCTTCCCACTCATGAGCGGAGTCCCTCAGGGCAGCGTCCTCTCCCCCACCCTATATATTATCTACACAAGTGACACCCCGCCTCCCACTAGAATAGGTAACGAAGATATTATGTATGCAGATGACATCACTCAAATAACAACACATCAAGGAAAATCGCGAGCGTTACAGGTCGACAACACCAGGCGGGAATTAGAAAGGGTAAATAATTACGAAAAACAATGGAAAATCCAAACCAGTCTCCCGAAATTCACAGTGATACCCTTATGCAGAAGGAAAACCCATCCATTAGTAACCAATAATGCCCAGATAGAATACAAAAGCAGAGGCACCCTCCTGGGCCTGCATATATCCACGACAGGTTACTCCCATCATGTCCACACCAGGAAGGAAAAGGCAAGAAGAGAGCTGAGAAAACTATCCCGCTTTAAAGCGCTTCCTGAGAAAATAAAACTCCGCCTGATGACATCATTTATCACACCGATATTAACTTACCCAGCAATACCTCTTCATACTATGAACACCACTCAAATATTAAAATTACAGGTGGTCCAAAATGAAGCCCTGAGACTCATCACAGGTGAAAGATACCCCTTCACCAGAACCACAGCCGAGATACATAGAGACCTGAGAATGAAACCCATCAACCAGCAGCTGCACACCCTGGCCAGCAGAGTCTGGCAAAGATAGAACGATCAGAGCAAGAACTCCTTCAAAGACTCCCACCACACAACGACAACAACCATACATGGTTCCCAAGGAGTTACCAAATCTCAAAAGGTCCATTACCACCCCTGATCTATACGGCCAGGCAATAGACAACCTCCCTAGACCAGCATCCGCCAGTAGGGTCGGCGGAATATGAAATAAGGCCCTCAAACAACCCATATAGGATAGGGTAGGCTGTCTAGTGCCTGTGTCGACAGACAATAACTAACCCATGACACAACCCTAACACACTATTAGCTTAGCTAGGTGGTCAGCCCGCCCTCTCTTACCTCCTTCTAAACTTCTTCAATTTCCGAACTATAACTTCCTTCCCCCACCTCTAATCTTCTTTCACCCCTCCTTTCCCTACAAAAAAAAAAAGAAAACACAAGCCACTACACTCTCTTCCACTCACTCTTCCCTGTCTCATTTGTATCACTTCTCTTTGTCTTCATCTCTCCAATCTCAACCATGTCCTTGTATTCTCTCTCTCTCTCTTCTCTCTCTCTCTCTCTCTCTCGCTCTCTCTCTCTCTCTCTCTCTCTCTCACTCCTCATTGCCTTCTCTCTCTCCCTCCCTTCTTCCTCTTCATCCCTCATTCTTCTCCCTACTAACGTGTCCTCACTCATCACACCTCTCTTACTCCTCTCCCTTATTTGCTCCTCACCCTTCCTTCCTCTTCCCTCTCCCACCCAATTTCCTCCCCTTCTCCCTCACATTAACTGCTGGTCCCCCACTCCTTCCACTTCTCCCCCTCCCTCCCCCCCCTCTCTCTCTCTCTCTCTCTCTTCCTTACCCTTACTCCCTGTCCCCTCACCCTCTCCCCCCTCCTTCGTCTCCCTCACTCTACCACCCCCCCCCTTCCATCACCACTTCAGTCACATAATAAAGGACAAGAAGAAGACCTGCTCTCGAAACTTTTACAATGCGATCCAATTCCTTGTGTCTCCCAAGTTTATTCATAACACCTCCCTCCCCAGCAGCCAAGTTCACCGTCTCTCCTGGCCTGGCGAGGGGACCACTCCAACACCTTAACTCCTCTCTCTCTCTCTCTCTCTCTCTCTCTCTCTCTCTCTCTCTCTCTCTCTCTCTCTCTCTCTTTCGTCTGTCTGTGTGCCCAAAATGATTAAAAAACAGTTTTATGGATTTACACCCAACACACCCACCCACACCCACACCCCTACACACACCCTCACTCACTTACCCACACACCCCTACACACACACACACACACACACACACACACCACATCCCCCCCCCACACACACAAAGAAATACTTGCCCTGGACACAGAGCAAGAGAGTGAGGTCAACATAGGTCAGATATAGGCCACTTGCATGATATATTGACTCAAGCTGTACCCGGCTTTCTCCTCCGCCCTCGTACATAAAGATTATCCAAGTGTGTTTCTATATCTCTATGTAAAAATTCATATCCTTCTACATCTTTGTAATTATCTGAATTTTTCTCTATGTATTTCTCACTGTTTTTATCTGTCTGTCTGTCTGTCTGTCTGTCTATAAAGAATAACCTCATCCATTCCTTCACCCAGCTGTCAACGCCACCACCTGTCTCTTAAAACCTGTTTCTCCACACTGTGATATATATGTCCACAAAAACCATACAAGGCAACTGATTAGAAGGAGAGAGAGAGAGAGAGAGAGAGAGAGAGAGAGAGAGAGAGAGAGAGAGAGAGAGAGAGAGATTGAATATGGGCAAATATTGATTCCTTTGAACCTAAAGTGGTTTACAGTATTTTTATGTCATGAAACGAGCTCCTCCTCCTCCTCCTCCTCCTCCTATTCTTCTTATTCTTTTCTTCACCGTCATCCTCCTCCCTTCTCCCTTCCCTCTTTTTTCTTTAATACATCTGTTTGTCATCGGCGGGTTTTAAAAGGATATACTACACACACACACACACACATCAATCCCGACACTACACCACACCACACTACACTACACTACACTACACCACACCACACCACACTACACCACACCACACTACATTACACCACACCACACTACACCACACCACACTACACTACACCACACCACACTACACTACACTACACCACACCACACCACACCACACTACACTACACCACACCACACCACACTACACCACACCACACTACACTACACCACACCACACTACACTACACCACACACCACACCACACTACACTACACCACACCACACTAAACCACACCACACTACACCACACCACACTACACCACACCACACTACACTACACTACACCACACCACACTACACCACACTACACTACACCACACCACACTACACCACACCACACTACACTACACCACACTACACTACACCACACTACACTACACCACACCACACTAAACCACACCACACTAAACTACACCACACCACACCACACTACACTACACCACACCACACCACACTACACCACACCACACTACACCACACCACACCACACTACACCACACCACACTACACCACACCACACTACACCACACCACACCACACTACACCACACCACACTACACCACACCACACTACACTACACCACACCACACCACACTACACCACACTAAGTCATGTCACCGTCTATGTTCTGAACACAACACCATAAAAAATTCCATTAACAATATATGATAATTTTTCTTCCATAGTCGAGGAAGAGGTAAGGCGAGTCTCAGCTCCACCACAGCTATTAAGTGAACCGCTCCACTTGTGTGTGGTGAATGTAAATTACTTGGCAGATATGTGTGTGTGTGTGTGTGTGTGTGTGTGTGGCAAAAACTGTATAGCTTAAGTCCATAACGAGAGAGGCAACCTCCCCTGCCTGCCTGCCAGCCAGTCGTGTGTTGAGACCACCAGTGTGTGTTTGTGTGTGTCAGAGAGAGAGAGAGAGAGAGAGAGAGAGAGAGAGAGAGAGAGAGAGAGAGAGGGAGACAAGATGATGCTAGATCCTCTCACATACACGAAGACAATCATAAAATTACTCTCTCTCAACTTTCTCCACAACACAGCCACACACAATACGCTGCCCACAGGTCCTTGCACGCCGCAGTCAACCTCATATTTACAGATTCGTTCATTTAATTTCAACTCCGTAAATGGGGACTCGTAGTAACGTATCTAACTGTCACACTTAGGCTCAGACAAAGACAAATTCTGAAAGGTTCGTAAGTTAATATTTTCCTTTAACCGAGAGAAGAAAAAGGTGTTCTAGGACAGTGTGGGTTCCTTCCTCTTCCCTTCATCATCATCATCATCATCCTCTCGTCTCTCTCCCTCCTCCATCATCCCCTCCTCTTCCTCAACCCTCCATCAATCGTTCCCTCCCTCCATCCTCTCTCCTGCTTCCTTCCACTCTCTTTCCTCTACCCTTCAACACCTCGTCTCTTCTCCTTTCGTCTCTCTCCCTCCTCCATCATCCCCTCCTCTTCCCTCAACCCTCCATCAATCGCTCCCTCCCTCCATCCTCTCCCCTCCTTCCTTTTCCCCCAATCCTCTACCAATTCATCCTCCTCCTATCTTTGCCTCCACCACTCCCTCCCTCCCCGTAGATGTATTACTAATGGCTGGACAAGGTAATGATCATGACAGTCACCCCTGCAGACTGTCACCGTGTACTAAAAATTTCCTGTTGACTGTTGAGGGAGTAGGTGTGTGACAGTCCGTAGGTTGTGACTGTATCGCTGAGGCTGTGTGCGTATTGGTTACCTCACGTGCGTTCAGGTATAGTGCTGTGTGTGTGTGTGTGTCAGATAACATCATCAGAGAGAGTCGCTCAATAGGCAACCAATGTTAGAGTTTTACAAATGTTATCTCTGTAATCACTATGATCAGTTTTCGTAATTTCACGTATTTTTTTTATATACTGTACAATATACTACAGTGTGGGTGGATATGTTTTGGCAACAAAATTATTATTATACTAAACATTGTTTTATTCGTCTGACCTGAGCGAAATAGAGAGAGAGATAGAGAGAGAGAATCTATATCCAGCAAAGTCTCAATGTAATTTCGTCGTCATTTTGTACATCATCTTCGTGTCCGACACAAGCGGGAGAGACAGGTCGACCGGTTCTCTAATCACCAATGAAGGGAGACGATTCACCTGTGATTCTTTGAGGGTTCGATCCCGGGACAAGAGGTGTAGTAAAACAGGTGTGGAACCGTTCACCCACGGCCTCGCGGTATTGGGGTTTGGCGAAATATTGGGCGGTGGACGATCACGGTGACCGTCCCAGTTCAGTGATTCTGGGGAGAGGAGGAGGGGAAGAGAGGGGGGAGGGAGAGGGGGGAGAGAGAGGGGGGAGGGAGAGGAGGAGGGGAAGAGAGGGGGGAGGGGGGAGGGAGAGGGGGGAGAGAGAGGGGGGAGGGGAAGGAGGTGGAGAAAACGAGGGGAGGGATGTGGAGGAAAGGACGAGGGGAGGGAGATGGAAGAGAGAGGAGGGGAGAGTGAGGGAAAGGTAGGGTTAGGAAGAGAAGGACGAACGGGGAGAGAGGGTAGAGGAAAGGGAAACACAAGAGTGGGAAGAAAGAGGATAAATCATTTATTTATTTACCTTTTCACTCTCTTTCAACTTCTTACCTCTGCTCTCTCTCTCTCTCTCTCTCTCTCTCTCTCTCTCTCTCTCTCTCTAGTTTATCCTACTTTCGCATCTATCAATAATTCCGACACACACACGCACAAACACACACACATACTACTACTACTACTATTACTTTGTTGCCACTCGAATCGAATATGACGATCATCCAGCTATGATGCAATGATATAAGTTATTAAGGATGTCACCTTCGTTGTGAGCTCTGAGGTGACTGAAGAGGCCGATACGGGACCGGCAGGGCCGTCCACAGATGTTGCACGTGTGGAGGGCTACATCTAGTGCGGGAGGGGCGGCGGCACCGTCTTTCCAGAGTTGGCGCTTGTCTGCCTCGGTATGCAGTCGGGCTAACTCGGAAGTATTGACACCTTCTCGTGGGGTGCTCCTCCAAGCGTTACAGTGTGGAGTAATCGTATCCCAGGTAAGTGGGTCGATTTGGCACTTTTTCAGGTTTTTCTTAAGACTATCCTTATACCTTTTCAGTTACCCGTCAGCGTTACGTTTACTATCCGTTAGGTGACTGTAAAGTAGCTGCTTTGGCAGTCAACTGTCATTCATGCGGGTAACATGGCCAGTCCAACGTAGTTGTTCATGGATAATGGTAGCCTCGATGCTCCTACAGTTGGTGTCAGCAAGAATACTGGCATTTTTTCATTGTGGATCTACATGAAATATATATATATATATATTATATATATATATATATATATATATATATATATATATATATATATATATATATATATATATATATATATATATATATATATATATATATATGTATTCAACACCTCAACCCGCCAGGATTCGAACCCACACGAACGCTGTTTTAACATTCAAATTGTCGGCGTCTGTAGGTTACCTCGGAGCCCGAGGCAACACAAATAGATTTAACAGGAAATAAAAGGCGATCGAACCTAATATCATTGACTCGACTCGTGAAACAGCAGCAGGTTCGAATCTTCCCCAGTAGCAACACGGTGAGTCATTCAGCCGGGCGGTGAAAAAAAAAATTACAAAAAAAAAAGTTAATCCATAAATCAGCCATGAGGGCGGCCTTGTGGGCGCTGCCATAAGTAGAGTGCGGCCAGGCAGGGCCAGGTAACCCTAGAAGCTCGCAGTATATTGGGTTAGTCCTCCCGAGCAACGCTCCTCCCGCGCAACGCCCCTCCCGCGCAACGCTCCTCCCGCGCAACCCCAATTTTGAGACCTTATTGCCACGTCTCTGAACTTTATAAATTCTACTGGTGCTGTTGTATTGACCTGGTGTGTTGACCTGGTGTGTTGACCTGGTGTGTTGTACAGGTGCTGTTGTGTTGACCTGGTGTGTTGTACTGGTGTGTTGACCTGGTGTGTTGACCTGGTGTGTTGTACTGGTGCTGGTGTGTTGACCTGGTGTGTTGACCTGGTGTGTTGTACTGGTGCTGGTGTGTTGACCCGGTGTGTTGTACTGGTGTGTTGTACTGGTGTGTTGACCTGGTGTGTTGTACTGGTGCTGGTGTGTTGACCTGGTGTGTTGGCCTTGTGTGTTGACCTGGTGTGTTGTACTGGTGTGTTGTACTGGTGCTAGTGTGTTGACCCGGTGTGTTGACCTGGTGCTGTACTGGTGTGTTGACCTGGTGTGTTGACCGGTGTGTGACCTGGTGTGTTGACCTGGTGTGTTGTACTGGTGTGTTGACCTGGTGTGTTGACCTGGTGTGTTGACCTGGTGTGTTGACCTGGTGTGTTGACCTGGTGTGTTGACCTGGTGCTGGTGTGTTGACCTGGTGTGTTGACCTGGTGTGTTGACCTGGTGTGTTGTACTGGTGTGTTGACCTGGTGTGTTGACCTGGTGTGTTGTACTGGTGCTAGTGTGTTGACCTGGTGTGTTGACCTGGTGTGTTGTACTGGTGCTGGTGTGTTGAGCTGGTGTGTCGACCTGGTGTGTTGTACTGGTGCTGGTGTGTTGACCTGGTGTGTTGACCTGGTGTGTTGTACTGGTGCTGGTGTGTTGACCTGGTGTGTTGACCTGGTGTGTTGACCTGGTGTGTTGTACTGGTGCTGGTGTGTTGACCTGGTGTGTTGTACTGGTGCTGGTGTGTTGACCTGGTGTGTTGTACTGGTGTGTTGACCTGGTGTGTTGACCTGGTGTGTTGACCTGGTGCTGGTGTGTTGACCTGGTGTGTTGACCTGGTGCGTTGTACTGGTGATGGTGTGTTGAGCTGGTGTGTTGACCTGGTGTGTTGAGCTGGTGTGTTGACCTGGTGTGTTGTACTGGTGTGTTGACCTGGTGTGTTGACCTGGTGCTGGTGTGTTGAGCTGGTGTGTTGACCTGGTGCGTTGACCTGGTGTGTTGACCTGGTGCTGGTGTGCTGACCTGGTGTGTTGAGCTGGTGTGTTGACCTGGTGTGTTGACCTGGACCTGGTGTGTTGACCTGGTGTGTTGACCTGGAGCTGACCTGGTGTGTTGAGCTGGTGTGTTGACCTGGTGTTTTGTACTGGTGTGTTGACCTGGTGTGCTGACCTGGTGTGTTGAGCTGGTGTGTTGACCTGGTGTTTTGTACTGGTGTGTTGACCTGGTGTGTTGACCTGGAGCTGGTGTGCTGACCTGGTGTGTTGAGCTGGTGTGTTGACCTGGTGTTTTGACTTGGTGTGTTGACCTGGTGTGTTGACCTGGTGTGCTGACCTGGTGTGTTGAGCTGGTGTGTTGACCTGGTGTTTTGTACTGGTGTGTTGACCTGGTGTGTTGACCTGGTTGTACAGTATATATTGTATATGCTGATGTTGCACAGTGTCAGGTTCTCTCTGGTATAGAATGATGAATTGAGACAACACCAGAAGCGCTGTATCTGTACTGTCTTAGTGACGTTAAACACGCCTGATATCCCCGAGCTTCCTCCCCTGGTCACAACACTTGTTCGTTAGGTTGTTGTACAGGTCGTCAGACACTAGTGTTGTTAACAGAAGTTTTACGAAGAGAACATGGCCGTCACATCGCCAGTGTTAATCGGATAATGTGTTTAAGAGAACTTCTCCCTGGTCTTAGAGTGATCCACGTCTCTCAAGTTACAAGGTTATCGGTCAACATCGTCAGGTGTAACTGATTCTTCACCAAGGACAGTTCACGACGACAGGAACTAGGACGTGGCGCCACACACGTCAGTTACATCCCGTGACGCTCCTTCGAGGTTCTAAATCAAAGCTTTTCTTGATACAGTGCTGAGTGTTCCCATTACCCTCTTATAACATGTACACACATTGTTCAACGGCAGCTGTGTCTATCAAAATATCCGAAGATGTTGATAAAAAAATGGTAAAGGTAAAGAAAAAGAGACGACACACAGGGAGAAAAGTTGTCACCAAGTATTAGAGGAAAGAAGAAGCTGAGACACCGGATGAGAAGAACAAATTATTGGAGGAAACAGAGAAAGTAAAAGAAACAAAGACAGAAGAGATAAGAGAGGAGGAGGTGAACATGATAAAAGAGGAGGTGGTGAACATGATAGAGAGGAGGTGGTGAACATGATAAGAGAGGGGGTGGTGAACATGATAGGAGAGGAGGTGGTGAACATGATAAGAGAGGAGGTGGTGAACATGATAGGAGAGGTGGTGGTGAACATGATAAGAGAGGAGGTGGTGAACATGATAAGAGAGGAGGTGGTGAACATGATAAGAGAGGAGGAGGTGAACATGATAAGAGAGGAGGTGGTGAACATGATAGGAGAGGAGGTGGTGAACATGATAGGAGAGGAGGTGGTGAACATGATAAGAGAGGAGGTGGTGAACATGATAGGAGAGGAGGTGGTGAACATGATAGGAGAGGAGGTAGTGAACATGATAGGAGAGGAGGTGGTGAACATGATAGGAGAGGAGGTGGTGAACATGATAAGAGAGGAGGTGGTGAACATGATAAGAGAGGAGGTGGTGATCATGATAGGAGAGGAGGTGGTGAACATGATAGGAGAGGAGGTGGTGAACATGATAGGAGAGGAGGTGGTGAACATGATAGGAGAGGAGGTGGTGAACATGATAGGAGAGGAGGTGGTGAACATGGTAAGAGAGGAGGTGGTGAACATGATAGAGAGGAGGTGGTGAACATGATAAGAGAGGAGGTGGTGAACATGATAAGAGAGGAGGTGGTGAACATGATAAGAGAGGAGGTGGTGAACATGATAAGAGAGGAGGTGGTGAACATGATAAGAGAGGAGGAGGTGAACATGATAAGAGAGGAGGTGGTGAACATGATAGGAGAGGAGGTGGTGAACATGATAAAAGAGGAGGAGGTGAACATGATAAAAGAGGAGGTGGTGAACATGATAAGAGAGGAGGTGGTGAACATGATAGGAGAGGAGGTGGTGAACATGATAAGAGAGGAGGAGGTGAACATGATAAGAGAGGAGGTGGTGAACATGATAAGAGAGGAGGTGGTGAACATGATAAAAGAGGAGGAGGTGAACATGATAAAAGAGGAGGTGGTGAACATGATAAGAGAGGAGGTGGTGAACATGATAGGAGAGGAGGTGGTGAACATGATAAGAGAGGAGGTGGTGAACATGATAAGAGAGGAGGTGGTGAACATGATAAGAGAGGAGGTGGTGAACATGATAGGAGAGGAGGTGGTGAACATGATAAGAGAGGAGGTGGTGAACATGATAAGAGAGGAGGTGGTGAACATGATAAGAGAGGAGGTGGTGAACATGATAAGAGAGGAGGTGGTGAACATGATAGAGAGGAGGTGGTGAACATGATAAGAGAGGAGGTGGTGAACATGATAAGAGAGGAGGTGGTGAACATGATAAGAGAGGAGGTGGTGAACATGATAAGAGAGGAGGTGGTGAACATGATAAGAGAGGAGGTGGTGAACATGATAAGAGAGGAGGTGGTGAACATGATAGGAGAGGAGGTGGTGAACATGATAGAGAGGAGGTGGTGAACATGATAAGAGAGGAGGTGGTGAACATGATAGGAGAGGAGGTGGTGAACATGATAGGAGAGGAGGTGGTGAACATGATAAGAGAGGAGGTGGTGAACATGATAGGAGAGGAGGTGGTGAACATGATAAGAGAGGAGGTGGTGAACATGATAAGAGAGGAGGTGGTGAACATGATAAGAGAGGAGGTGGTGAACATGATAGGAGAGGAGGTGGTGAACATGATAAGAGAGGAGGTGGTGAACATGATAAGAGAGGAGGTGGTGAACATGATAGGAGAGGAGGTGGTGAACATGATAAGAGAGGAGGTGGTGAACATGATAAGAGAGGAGGTGGTGAACATGATAAGAGAGGAGGTGGTGAACATGATAAGAGAGGAGGTGGTGAACATGATAAGAGAGGAGGTGGTGAACATGATAAGAGAGGAGGTGGTGAACATGATAAGAGAGGAGGAGGTGAACATGATAAGAGAGGAGGTGGTGAACATGATAGGAGAGGAGGTGGTGAACATGATAAGAGAGGAGGTGGTGAACATGATAAGAGAGGAGGTGGTGAACATGATAAGAGAGGAGGTGGTGAACATGATAGGAGAGGAGGTGGTGAACATGATAAGAGAGGAGGTGGTGAACATGATAAGAGAGGAGGTGGTGAACATGATAAGAGAGGAGGTGGTGAACATGATAAGAGAGGAGGTGGTGAACATGATAAGAGAGGAGGTGGTGAACATGATAAGAGAGGAGGTGGTGAACATGATAGGAGAGGAGGTGGTGAACATGATAAGAGAGGAGGTGGTGAACATGATAAGAGAGGAGGTGGTGAACATGATAGGAGAGGAGGTGGTGAACATGATAAGAGAGGAGGTGGTGAACATGATAAGAGAGGAGGTGGTGAACATGATAAGAGAGGAGGTGGTGAACATGATAAGAGAGGAGGTGGTGAACATGATAAGAGAGGAGGTGGTGAACATGATAAGAGAGGAGGTGGTGAACATGATAAGAGAGGAGGTGGTGAACATGATAAGAGAGGAGGTGGTGAACATGATAAGAGAGGAGGTGGTGAACATGATAAGAGAGGAGGTGGTGAACATGATAGGAGAGGAGGTGGTGAACATGATAAGAGAGGAGGTGGTGAACATGATAAGAGAGGAGGTGGTGAACATGATAAGAGAGGAGGTGGTGAACATGATAGGAGAGGAGGTGGTGAACATGATAAGAGAGGAGGTGGTGAACATGATAAGAGAGGAGGTGGTGAACATGATAGGAGAGGAGGTGGTGAACATGATAAGAGAGGAGGTGGTGAACATGATAAGAGAGGAGGTGGTGAACATGATAAGAGAGGAGGTGGTGAACATGATAGGAGAGGAGGTGGTGAACATGATAAGAGAGGAGGTGGTGAACATGATAAGAGAGGAGGTGGTGAACATGATAGGAGAGGAGGTGGTGAACATGATAAGAGAGGAGGAGGTGAACATGATAAGAGAGGAGGTGGTGAACATGATAGGAGAGGAGGTGGTGAACATGATAAGAGAGGAGGTGGTGAACATGATAAGAGAGGAGGTGGTGAACATGATAAGAGAGGAGGTGGTGAACATGATAGGAGAGGAGGTGGTGAACATGATAAGAGAGGAGGTGGTGAACATGATAAGAGAGGAGGTGGTGAACATGATAAGAGAGGAGGTGGTGAACATGATAAGAGAGGAGGTGGTGAACATGATAAGAGAGGAGGTGGTGAACATGATAAGAGAGGAGGTGGTGAACATGATAAGAGAGGAGGTGGTGAACATGATAAGAGAGGAGGTGGTGAACATGATAGGAGAGGAGGTGGTGAACATGATAGGAGAGGAGGTGGTGAACATGATAAGAGAGGAGGTGGTGAACATGATAAGAGAGGAGGTGGTGAACATGATAAGAGAGGAGGTGGTGAACATGATAAGAGAGGAGGTGGTGAACATGATAAGAGAGGAGGTGGTGAACATGATAAGAGAGGAGGTGGTGAACATGATAAGAGAGGAGGTGGTGAACATGATAAGAGAGGAGGTGGTGAACATGATAAGAGAGGAGGTGGTGAACATGATAAGAGAGGAGGTGGTGAACATGATAAGAGAGGGGTGGTGAACATGATAAGAGAGGAGGTGGTGAACATGATAGGAGAGGAGGTGGTGAACATGATAAGAGAGGAGGTGGTGAACATGATAAGAGAGGAGGTGGTGAACATGATAAGAGAGGAGGTGGTGAACATGATAAGAGAGGAGGTGGTGAACATGATAAGAGAGGGGGTGGTGAACATGATAAGAGAGGAGGTGGTGAACATGATAAGAGAGGAGGTGGTGAACATGATAGAGAGGAGGTGGTGAACATGATAAGAGAGGAGGTGGTGAACATGATAAGAGAGGAGGTGGTGAACATGATAAGAGAGGAGGTGGTGAACATGATAAGAGAGGAGGTGGTGAACATGATAAGAGAGGGGGTGGTGAACATGATAAGAGAGGAGGTGGTGAACATGATAAGAGAGGAGGAGGTGAACATGATTAGAGAGGAGGTGGTGAACATGATAAGAGAGGAGGTGGTGAACATGATAAGAGAGGAGGTGGTGAACATGATAGGAGAGGAGGTGGTGAACATGATAAGAGAGGAGGTGGTGAACATGATAGGAGAGGAGGAGGTGAACATGATAGGAGAGGAGGTGGTGAACATGATAAGAGAGGAGGTGGTGTACATGATTGGAGAGGAGGAGGTGAACATGATAGGAGAGGAGGTGGTGAACATGATAAGAGAGGAGGTGGTGTACATGATAAGAGAGGGGGTGGTGAACATGATAAGAGAGGAGGTGGTGAACATGATAGGAGAGGAGGTGGTGAACATGATAAGAGAGGAGGTGGTGAACATGATAAGAGAGGAGGTGGTGAACATGATAAGAGAGGAGGTGGTGAACATGATAAGAGAGGAGGTGGTGAACATGATAAGAGAGGAGGTGGTGAACATGATGAGAGAGGAGGTGGTGAACATGATAAGAGAGGAGGGGGTGAACATGATAAGAGAGGAGGTGGTGAACATGATAGGAGAGGAGGTGGTGAACATGATAGGAGAGGAGGTGGTGAACATGATAGGAGAGGGGGTGGTGAACATGATAAGAGAGGAGGTGGTGAACATTATAAGAGAGGAGGTGGTGAACATGATAAGAGAGGAGGTGGTGAACATGATAAGAGAGGAGGTGGTGAACATGATAAGAGAGGAGGAGGTGAACATGATAAGAGAGGAGGGGGTGAACATGATAAGAGAGGAGGTGGTGAACATGATAAGAGAGGGGGTGGTGAACATGATAAGAGAGGAGGTGGTGAACATGATAAGAGAGGAGGTGGTGAACATGATAGGAGAGGAGGGGGTGAACATGATAAGAGAGGAGGGGGTGAACATGATAAGAGAGGAGGGGGTGAACATGATAAGAGAGGAGGTGGTGAACATAATAAGAGAGGAGGTGGTGATCATGATAAGAGAGGAGGGGGTGAACATGATAAGAGAGGAGGTGGTGAACATGATAAGAGAGGAGGGGGTGAACATGATAAGAGAGGAGGGGGTGAACATGATAAGAGAGGAGGGGGTGAACATGATAAGAGAGGAGGTGGTGAACATGATAAGAGAGGGGGTGGTGAACATGATAAGAGAGGAGGTGGTGAACATGATAAGAGAGGAGGTGGTGAACATGCTAGGAGAGGAGGGGGTGAACATGATAAGAGAGGAGGGGGTGAACATGATAAGAGAGGAGGGGGTGAACATGATAAG
>CAUDMG010000584.1:1197500-1262500 GCA_958450375.1 Homarus gammarus
TGTGAGAGGCAGTCTGAGGATGTGTGTAGGGTGTGAGAGGCAGTCCGAGGGTGTGTGTAGTGTGTGAGAGGCAGTCCGAGGGTGTGTGTAGTGTGTGAGAGGCAGTCCGAGGGTGTGTGTAGTGTGTGAGAGGCAGTCCGAGGGTGTGTGTGTGTGTGTAGTGTGTGAGAGGCTGTCCGAGGGTGTGTGTAGTGTGTGAGAGGCAGTCCGAGGGTGTGTGTAGTGTGTGAGAGGCAGTCCGAGGGTGTGTGTGTGTGTGTAGTGTGTGAGAGGCTGTCCGAGGGTGTGTGTAGTGTGTGAGAGGCTGTCCGAGGGTGTGTGTAGTGTGTGAGAGGCAGTCCGAGGGTGTGTGTAGTGTGTGAGTAAATCTGCTGTTGAGCACACACACACAAACACACACACTTGTCAACCGTCGGTGAGACAAGACGTGGCCCGAAGGCGCTCCCGGTTTTGCAACCAGGCCGAGTCTGTTTGGCCCTGCCACTCCCCCTGCTATATCCCAACGCCCTACCAGCCTTACTACACCGGGATCTATTCAGCAAAACATTCTAGTGATTAGTGAACGATTGATTACCGAGCAGTGTTCTATAGTGCACTAAAGGAAAAGCACAGCAGTGTGACTGGACCCGACCTAACCTGACCGGGACTTTCTCAGCAAAACATTCAAGTCATCAGTGCAATAAGTGATTATCATACAGTGCTCCGATAGTGCACCCCAAGGAAAAGTCAGACAGTGGGCACTTTATCCGTCACCTTTAAAGTGCCAGTGACAAGGACCACCGCGGTGTTTACATATATCGTGGAAACTGTGTCGGCGACCCCAAGCACTAGGGACAAAGACCCACGGTCTTTACGACTGACAAACATTAACAGATGTCTACCAGTGTCAGTGGCCCTCAAAGTGCCGTCAGTAACAAACACTTCCGTCCGCCCACAACAGATATCAATAGATGGCCACCAATCACTTACTCCCGACGCACTCTGTACCATCTAAAGCGTGGGAACGGTTATCCTGATGGCAGTGTTATCGCGCGACTCAAGTCACTGAACATATTTCACGCGCGTAGCCGTAGACAAGGCCGTCATACACATAAGCCCATTAGAACCGTAACCTCCACTAGGAAACTGGAGAAACCCACCCCTGACAGACCATACCACTACACTGAAGTTCCACGGATATGGTATGATCTCCCGTCTTTACTGCTATCCAATGTCACTTCCCTAGCTAACAAGTTCGACGAGCTGGCAACTACAGTCAGGTCAGCCGCCGCGAGCGTCGTTGCCATATGTGAGGCTTGGCAAATTGTGCCTGAAACGTGTCATATTGAGGGATATCAACTCTTTCATCACCTTCGTTCACATAGACGTGGAGGGGGCGTTGCCCTCTTCTGTCAAGATGACCTACGCCCGTCACGCCTGGATGTTACAAGTCCCAGCAGATGTGGAAGCATTATGAGTACGTGTTGTGCCACCAGCTCACCCGTGCCACACTGCTTCCATCATAATCTGTGTGGCATACCATCCGCCTCGCTCACCCACCAGAGACACCCTTATCAATCATCTCATTACCACCTCAGACCACCTCAGAGTTAGGTACCCATGTTCCAAGTTAGTATTATGTGGGGATTTTAATGAAATTGACACCACTGACATCCAGGACCAGCTATCACTATCACAAGTTGTGACCTTCCCCACACACGGTCAAAATACCCTTGACCTTATCTTAACTGACTTAGCGGACCAGTACCAACCACCTCAACCAATGCCTCCTATCGGGTGTAGCACACACTTATCAGTGCTCTGGTCCCCAGCTGCCACTCCCACTCAAGTACAGAGACCCTACATCAAGACCTACAGGCCGATTACTGACTCTGCAGTGCGCCTCTTCGGGCAGTGGATAGTTCACCATCCCTGGACTGAAGTACTTAGCGTGGATGACGTGGAAACCAAATGGATTAATTATACCAACACCACCACGGAAGCTCACCACCACTTCTTCCCCGAGAAGTCCGTCAGATTTCACCCAGCTGACTTGCCCTGGATCACACCTCGGATCAAAAGACTTATGCAACAGAGAGACAGAGCCTTTCATCTCAATGACCACATCCGCTACAGGTCCCTTCGCAACCGAGTCATCCGCGAAATACGCACTGCAAAGAAGTCCCACTACCCAACCAAATTACAACACCTGAAGCAGACCAACATCAGTCAATGGTATGGTAAGCTTAAAGAACTCTGTGGACTAAACAATAAGACACACCCCCTCCCCTTCCTTAGCCATCTCACTAATGTTGACGCAGCTGAGCAAACAAATAACCATTTCGCTACTATATGCCAGACGCTCCCCCGGCTTGACACAACCACTCTTCCTGCTTACCTACCAGCCCCCCTTCCCACTGACTTAGTAGAAGAATTTGAAGTAGCAAAACGCCTGGACAAACTAAAATTAAAACGCTCTACCACCCCCATGGACTTACCAATGAAACTCTTCAAGGAGTTCTCCCCGGAGCTTGCTAAACCCCTATGCTCCATCATCAATGCTTCTCTCAGTCAAGCCAGATGCCCAGCTGACTGGAAGACCTCTTATGTATCACCAGTGCCCAAGTCAACCAGCCCACAATCCTTAAATCAGCTACGACCTATTGCAATCACCCCAATACCCAGCCTAATCTGTGAAAGTTTTGTGTTCGACCGGGCTTATGCTGATATTGCAGGAGTCGTAGACCCTCAGCAATTTGGCAACATGAAAACTTCCTCCACCACTCACTGTCTTGTCAGCTTTCTCGATTACTTATACCGCCATCTCGAGAAACGAAAAACGTCTGTAGCTGTCGCCTTCATTGATTTCACTAAAGCATTCGACCTAGTCGACCAAAATATAATCATCAACAAAGCTATTGACCTCGGGCTTCGGAGAAGTCATATACCATGACTTACAGACTTCCTCAGTGACCGACGCCAAGCTGTACGCTTCCGAGGGGCTGCCTCCACCTTTCAGTCACTCACCTGTGGCGTCCCCCAAGGCACCAAGATGGGACCACTCTGCTTCCTTATGCTCATCAATGATGCCCTAAGAGAAACCCCTGCTCGTTGGAAATATGTCGACGACTCCACCATTGGGATCAGCGTCAACAATTCTGCTCCCAACTATACCGCCCTTCAGGATTTATTGAACAGTCTCCAAAACTGGGCCACCAACAACCATGTCACCATCAGCCATACCATGACCATGGTTATGCACATCAACCTCTCCTCCGACATTGTCCCACCTCCTTCCATTACTCTAGGTCCGAACACACTCCAGGTTGTAGATTCCACGAAGCTCCTCGGCGTCACCATAGACAACAAACTAAATTGGAAACCACACGTCAGTGAAGTTGTCAAATCCTCCAGTTTCCGTCTCCACCTCCTCCGCCGACTCAAGTCCCTCGGAGTTCCTGCACCCGAGCTCCTCAGTGTTTACACAACATTCATACTTCCCAAGCTCACCTATGCCTCCCCCACCTGGTCTTCCTCCCTAAATGCCACTCAACGTAAACACCTAGAAAAAGTGCAAAAGAGGGCATGCAAGATTATTCTCTCCCCTTCCTACTCCACATATCAAGAAGCGCTCAACACACTGACCCTTTCGATTCTCACTGACCATCACCACGACCTCATCTGCAAATTTGGTAAGAAGCTTCTACACCATCCTCGACACCGGCTCCTACTACCACCTGAGATCCCTAGCCCGAGAATTGCTGTTCGACACCACAACCGCATCCAGCCCATACGTGCACAAACTGATCGCTATAAGAACAGCCCAGTCCCAACCATTGTAAAAATTATCAATAACTTGTAATAAACCAGTGTATTCACTCCCAGTAAACACTACTCCTTGCACTGTCACTATGTTGAAATGAGCTTTTCCCCATCTAGTTATTATATATCTTATTTGTATCACTTATGTTACTTGTATATTATTTGTAATTCGAAACCCATTCCCCAAATATGTAACTGTATATTTTCAACCTTCTGGCTGCCAAGCTCTTTCAATAAACCGTTAATCATTATTATTATTATTCACACACACATTTGGTGGTTATTTTACAGCTGTGAAGAAAAAGATTGTTTACAGGTGAGTGTCGCTTGAGAGAGAAAACTATAAATTATTTACTGTAACATATGGTGAAGTCTCTCTCTCTCTCTCTCTCTCTCTCTCTCTCTCTCTCTCTCTCTCTCTCTCTCTTCATCCCTCCCCTCCCTCTTTCCTCTCCTTCCACTACCTAATACTTCCCCTTTCCATTCCTTCATCCCCTCCCCACCATCTCCCCTTCACCATCCCTCCCTTCCTTCTTTCCTCTCCTTCCACTACTGAACCCTTCCCCTTTCCATTCCATTCCTTCCTCCCCTCCCCACCATCTCCCTTTCCACCACCCCTTCCCACCATCCCCCCATTTCCTCTCCGTTCCATCCCCTTCTAAACCCTCTCTACCTCATCCTTCCCTCTCCCTCTCCCTTCCCTCACCCTGCAACCCCTCTCCCTCCCTCCGCAACTTAAGCTTGTTAGAACAGGTGGAAGTTGACACTGTTGACTCCTGGTCCTCATAGTCGACAATCCCAGTCATAGACAGTTCCCAACCCACCCTTATGGTCTCGGATTTACCGTTCGATAAAGCTGGTGGGCGGTGGACGTGAGCTTAACTCCAAGAGGTTGTGTGGGAGGAGTGTTTCTCTGGTTCCTTCCCTCGTATCCTCACTTGATTCCACATATGGTAAGCTGGATATACACCTGGGTCAGTGGATGAATTTTGCTGTGATCTTGTAAATGTCATTACCACATATTCTACCACCTGGGTTAAGTCAAGGAGGAAAGGGGGCAGCACTAAACCACCTCTGTGGACACATGACCCCATCCTCACCATAGGAGAGAAGGTAAAACAGCTTGCCAACACTTATAAGCAAAATAAAACTTGTGATAACCTCTTGGCATTCATCAAAGCTAACAGAGCATTTCGTGAACTCAAAGATCAGGTGAGGAACACCTATTGGGAACATTCTTACAGGGGATTAATAGAACAACCACTCTAGCAGAAGTGTGGAACAAAATTAGAGCCATTACCAAGTCACCCACCCTAGTCCAGCTTCATCACAGCCCTGCAGAATATGCTGACATGCTATTAGACCAATGGTCTAGTGTGCCACAAATCACCTCCCTTCCTCCTGACATACAGCAATATCTTAAAACAACACACATTAATAGGGGTTTCAATATTGAAATAGCCTGTTCCTCACCAGACCTTACCGACCAGTTTCCTCTAACGCACCACGAACTAACAACAGCACTAATAAAAGGTGAATCATCCTACCCTGGTGAGGATGGCATAACATATAACACCCTGAGATTGTTGAATGAGATCTCTAACCATCCACTGCTTGACCTGTATCAAATGAGCCTCACACAGGGTATTCTGCCTAAGACATGGACTCATGGAAACATAGTACCAATCCCTAAAGCTAACTCTCCAAACTTCAGGCCAATTTCACTTACATCCTGTATGTGTAAAGTCCTTGAAAGAGTTGTTCTCAACCGTCTCATGTTTCAAATCAAAGACAAACTCGCCCCTAATCTGTACGGGTTCATGCCCGGGCGTAGCACACAGACATGCTTTGCAGAATATCTTGTTCACTCAAAAGATAAAATACAAACAGCCTTCATAGACCTTAAATCAGCCTTAGATGCAGCTAATAGGAACATTATACATGAGCAACTAGCTAATTTTGGCATCCAAGGTAACCTCCTGACATGGATAAAGGGTTATCTGTCCAACAGGTATGCCAGTGTTCTATTTAGGGAAGTTAAAAGTACCAGAATGAGAGCATTTGAGCTTGGCATGCCTTAGGGAGGAGTGTTAAGTCCTATGTTCTTTAATATGCTGATGCACAAGCTTATTGCTGACATTCCAGTTCAGCCAAACGAGGCTGTAATATGCCATGCTGATGATATCTGCATTATGACACAGACCAAGCTCAGGCTCCAAGCCTTGCTGGATGCATTTACTCAGAGGACTGTGGTCTCATAATATCTGTTGACAAGACGAGGGTCCCCAATCCTCGTCCTGCTCACTGTCTGCCTCTTGACTATAACATTAACAGCATGCCCTTGGAACTATGTAGCTCTTATAAATATATTGGAATTTGTGTGAATGATGCAAACTTTGTCAGCAGCCTTGGTGACAAACTAATGCAGCGCATTAAACCCCTCAGAACCCTTGTTGGCAAGGGCTATGGAATTAACATCACCAATGCTCGTACTTTCTATGTTCACTTCATTCGTTCTGTAGTTGACTATCATGCTCTTCATCTAATGACTATTCCGCCTAAAGAACTCAACAGCCTTGAGGTAGTGCAAAATGAAGCCATGAGCATCATCCTAGGTTGCCCAAAATCAACCAGAATTGTAAACATGAGGAAAGAGCTCGGACTGCCCTCCCTATCTGAGAGGATAGCTCTACTTAATACCATGTTTTGTGTCTAAGTTTTGAAGAACAATGGTTCTCAAACTACATCAAAAACTGAGTTGATGTTCTATCTAAGTAATCCCGACCATCTCGCCAACCTCCCACAAAAAACTCTCTTTGGGGCGTGGCTTCATAAAAGTGATGCAGATCTCTTGAAACTGAATGTCCCAATCACCCCAGACGAACCTATTAATGCCATTCCTCCTTGGCTGGATATATCAGTTCCTATTAATTACACTCCTGTTGGTAGTAAGCAAATGTTAAACACCGATGTGGTGAGATGTGTTACACTAGAAACTATTAACAGATACATAGAGAGTATTAAATCAAGTGAATGTTACGCTTTTACTGATGTTCTGTGCAGACAAACACAGGCAGAACAGGCTGTGCAATTGTAATATATAAAGAAAAAGAGATGATAGTGTCAAACAAACAAAGGCTGAACAACTGGGCCAGCACAACACAAACTGAACTAACTGGAATCTACTTAGCCACAGACTACCTTAAAGAAAATGGAGGTGGGGTGATATTCTGTGACTCTCAACGTGCTTTGAAATCAATGAACAGCCCGTCAGGCTCTATGTCTAAAGTTGTATGTGATATTAAAAGGAATGTGATAACTGCCAATGAGAACAACTTTCGTATCGAATTTGTATGGATTCCGTCCCACGTTGGAATCAGGTCTCATGACCGTGCTGATAGACTGGCCAATGAGGCATGTAAGAAAGAAAATGTTGACCATGACCTTGGCCTGTCCAATGCTGTAATTAAAAACATTCAAGTCAGAATCATGAACTCTGATCTAGATGAAGTGAGAAATGCAGAGAGACCTGACAGTTGTAGCATTAGTAAATATGAAAAATTTTGTGACAAGAGGTACCGGTATGGCCAGCGTAAGGACAGAACCAGACAATGTGATGTAGTTGTGGCCAGAATTAGGCTAGGATACAGACACATCTGGCAAGTTAGTAACGCTGTACCCATACCGGAACACTCAGCATGTAAACTTTGTGATAAACCTTTAAAGCATACACTTGAACACGATATTATTGAATGTGACACTGTCAAAGACTTCAGGCCACCTGACTTATTGTATCTTGAACTATGTAATTACTTCATTAAACCAGGGGTGCTAGGGGGGCATTCTTGCTGTTTATCCTAAATTTGCTAGCCCACACTGATTAGTCTTCAATTAGAATATGACGTCCAATGTATATGAACCACTGTCCAGCATGGCAGTGAACAGTGACATCACCCACATGTGTTTGACCTATATATAGTGTCAATGAATATGATATATTTCTTTGTGTATGAACCTCTGTCCTGCGTGGCAGTGAGAAGTGATACCACCCTCAGTGTCAAGACCTGACTGAATTACTCACAATAGGCAAACTGTACTACAAGCTTTGTCAATAAATTTGTTAAACTAAAAAACTTAATCAATGTTATCAGTTTTTTTATTTTTGTGTTGCTATTTCCTCTTTCATCAACGTTACCTTATAATCCGTTTATATCTGTTCTTCTTTATTGCCCATGTCTTGTTCTCTTCTATTTACTGTTATTCTGTGCTCTCTTTTTTTTTCGTATTTTTACTTAGTGATTTCTTTTGTTTATCATCAGTTGTTGTGTTTCCTAGTTCCATGTTTATCCATACTCCTTTACCCTCTTTCATACGTCTTCTGCCAGTTGTCGTCTCTTTTATTCCTTGTTTATCAATATCCTATTATTAGCGTGTTTCATCATCTGTTGTTACCGTGAGGCTGAGGAGAGATAAGAATAGACAAATATCGATCAGTTGTTTCCTTCTTTCTCTTTCTTTCTTCCTCCTTCACAAGTTTCTTATTGGCTCTATTCTTGAGGGGTCTCTCTCTCTCTCTCTCTCTCTCTCTCTCTCTCTCTCTCTTTTATTATTTTCCTCTTTCTATTTTCGTTTCCTATTTATTTCTTCTTCTTCTTGTCTGTGTTCATCACTTATTCCCACTTCCTCTTTCACTTCACTACATTTTTTCTCTTATTCTCTCTCGATGCCTTTCGTTGTCCTCTCTCTCACTCTTATTCTTTTGCTTTGACTTTCTCTCTTCTTAGTTCTCTCTCTTTCTCTCTATTTATCTCATTCTCATCTCTTATCATAATATCTTTTCATCCATCGTTATTCACGTTTACTCATTCCCCTCCTGCCATTTGGATGCTCACACCAATATGCCCTTCTTCCCCGGACCCTCTCGGTTATTACTATATGCATAAATCTCCGGAACAAACCTAATTACAAAGTTTATTAAGGACGTAACCCACAGCCGCCACACGTCTCTATATGGAAATTGGAAAATGTATATCTTGATGTGTGTGTGTGTGTGTGTGTGTATGTGTTTCTCTCTCTTCCTATCTGTCTGTATCTCTCTTTGTCTGTTTACCTGTCTATCTATATGTCTGTCTGTTGAACTACTGTCCATTTGTCAAATTAACTTTCTGTTTGTTCCTCTATATTCATGCCAGTATGTCTGTCTGTCTGCTGGTGAGCCTCTCTCTCTCTCTCTCTCTCTCTCTCTCTCCTCGGAATATTCCACCTGTTCATACCTTCATTATCAATAAATTATATCATCATTTATGGTCTGGCCTTAATCACTAACGTCTTCCTCGTCTTCTCACTAAAATGAATAATAAACAACAAACTACAACCCATTCATTTTCATTATTCACGGACAGGGAAAATTTTCATCTCACTTTTCCTTTGTCGGTGATAATTGGAAGTTTTATAACGTGTGTGTGTAAGATGATCTAATTTGCATACTGAAACACCTGTCGGAAATCATTGGCGGTATTTTATATAATCAACTGAATATATGTTTTGGTTGGCAGGTGTGTGGCAGCGTAGGGTTTACAGGTGTATGGCAGCGTAGGGTTGACGAGTGTGTGGCAGCGTAGGGTTGACGAGTGTGTGGCAGCGTAGGGTTGACGAGTGTGTGGCAGCGTAGGGTTGACGAGTGTGTGGCAGCGTAGGGTTGACGAGTGTGTGGCAGCGGAGGGTTGACGAGTGTGTGGCAGCGGAGGGTTGACGAGTGTGTGGCAGCGTAGGGTTGACGAGTGTGTGGCAGCGGAGGGTTGACGAGTGTGTGGCAGCGGAGGGTTGACGAGTGTGTGGCAGCGGAGGGTTGACGAGTGTGTGGCAGCGGAGGGTTGACGAGTGTGTGGCAGCGTAGGGTTGACGAGTGTGTGGCAGCGTAGGGTTGACGAGTGTGTGGCAGCGTAGGGTTGACGAGTGTGTGGCAGCGTAGGGTTGACGAGTGTGTGGCAGCGTAGGGTTGACGAGTGTGTGAAGCGTAGGGTTGACGAGTGTGTGGCAGCGTAGGGTTGACGAGTGTGTGGCAGCGTAGGGTTGACGAGTGTGTGGCAGCGTAGGGTTGACGAGTGTGTGGCAGCGGAGGGTTGACGAGTGTGTGGCAGCGTAGGGTTGACGAGTGTGTGGCAGCGTAGGGTTGACGAGTGTGTGGCAGCGTAGGGTTGACGAGTGTGTGGCAGCGTAGGGTTGACGAGTGTGTGGCATCGTAAAGACAGACGTTATAATATTTTGTGGTAACGTTTGGTTTTATGGAGATTTTTAGTTGTTGTTGTTATTATTATTGTTGTTGTTGTTGTTGTTGTTGTTGTTGTTGTTGTTATGGTGGTTGTTGCGGTGGTGGTGGTTATAGTGTTTGCTGTGGTTAAGGTGGTTTTAGGTGTGGTGGTTGTAGTTGTTGTTGTGGTGGGTGTTGTGGTGGTTGTTGTTGTTGCAGTTGTTATTGTTGTTTATACGAGTAAGGTCATCTGTTCTAGGAACCTCCATGGTACAACATGAGTGACTCATAACCTCTCACACGGACATACTGTTCAGTCAGACAGTGAAGCTCTTATATAATGATGAGGAACGTTATAACCACACACCTGCAAAACCATCACCACCACACACCTGCATCATCATCGCCTGCACACACCTGCAACACCGTCACCACCACACACCTGCATCATCATCGCCTGCACACACCTGCAACACCGTCACCACCACACACCTGCATCATCATGACCACCACACACCTGCATCATCACCACTGAACTAGGCCTATGTCTATAGGCCTGAACGTTTATATTATATTGGGTTTTAGTCGCGAAACCTAATTTACTGTTTCTCCTTTTATTGAGGAACTGCTGTTGATACAATTCCAGAGTGTAAATCAACCGTAACTTTCACTATATATGAGTGTGAAGAGAAGGACGGGGGCTATGTAAATAGACCGATTAATCACGTCCTTCTTGTGTGTGAGATTGAGTGGAACTGCTCTCTTGGGTGCCAGCTTCTCCATGCTGATTCCAGCATTTACTGGCCGCATCTCAAGGAAGCTAGCAATCACGTGATAAGCACATGACAACTCATAGCCAGTGGAAAGTTACAGGGGATGATATGGAATATAATTCAAATGTAATTAACCCATATATATAATCTTTCTGTTGATGAGACAGGGGCTATTACACCACCACAGACCTGCATCACCATCACCATCATACACTGCAACACCGTCTCCACCACATACCAGCATCACCATCACCACCACACACCTGCATCACCGTCACCGCCACACAACTGCAAAACCGTCACCACCACACACCTGCATCATCATCATCACCTTCACACACCTGCAACACCGTCACCACCACACACCTGCATCATCATGACCACAACACACCTGTAACACCATCACCACCACACACCTGCATCATCATCACCTACACACACCTGCAATACCGTCACCACCACACACCTGCATCATCATCACCACCACACACCTGCAACACCATCACCACCACACACCTGCATCATCATCACCTACACACACCTGCATACCGTCACCACCACACACCTGAATCATCATGACCACCACACACCTGCATCACGATCACCAAACACCTGCATCACCATCACCATCATACACTGCATCACCATCACCACCACACACCTGCATCACCATCACCACCACACACCTACAACACCGTTACAACCACACTCCTGCATCACCGTCACCACCACACACCTGCATCACCATCGCCACCACACACCTGCATCATCTCCACCACCACACACCTGCATCACCATCACTACCACACACCTGCATCATCATCACCACCACACACCTGCATCACAATCACCACCACACACCTGCAACACCGTCACCACCACACACCTCCATTACGATCACCACACTCCTGCATCGCCATCACACACCTGCATCAACATTACCACCACACACCTGCATCATCACCACCACCAAACACGTGCATCACCATCACCACCACACGCCTGCAACACCATCATCACCACACACCTGCATCACCATCATCACCACACACCTGCATCATCATCACCTACACACACCTGCAACACCGTCACCACCACACACCTGCATCACCGTTACCAACACACACCTGCAACACCGTCACCACCACACACCTACATCACCATCACCACCACACCCCTGCATCACCGTCACCACCACACACCTGCATCACCATCACCACCACACACCTGCAACACCATCACCACCACACACCTGCATCACCATCACCACCACACGCCTGCAACACCATCACCACCACACACCTGCATCACCATCACCACCACACACCATCACCACCACACACCATCACCACCACACACCTGCATCCTCACCATTACCACCACACACCTGCAACATCATCACCACCACACACCATCACCACCACACACCATCACCACCACACACCTGCACCACCACACACCTGCAACACCATCACCACCACACACCATCACCACCACATACCATCACCACCACACACCATCACCACCACCACCACCACACACCATCACCACCACACACCTGCACCACCACAAACCTGCAACACCATCACCACCACACACAATCACCACCACACACCATCACCATCACCCACCTGCACCACCACACACCATCATCACCACCACACACCATCACCACCACACACCTGCAACACCACACACCTGCAACACCACACACCTGCAACAGTATCACCACCACACACCATCACCACCACACACCTGCACCACCACACACCTGCAACACCATCACCACCACAAACCATCACCACCACACACCTGCACCACCACACACCTGCACCACCACACACCTGCATCACCATCACCACCACACACCTGCACCACCATCACCACCACACACCTGCACCACCATCACCACCACACACCTGCACCACCACACACCTGCACCACCACACACCATCACCACCACACGCCTGCATCACCATCACCACCACACACCTGCACCACCATCACCACCACACAGCATTACCACCACACACCTGCACCACCACACACCTGCACCACCACACGCCTGCATCACCATCACCACCACACACCTGCATCACCATCACCACCACACACCTGCACCACCACACGTCTGCATCACCATCACCACCATCACCACCACACACCATCACCACCACACACCATCACCGCCACACACCATCACCACCACACACCTGCACCACCAACACCTGCAACACCATCACCACCACACACCATCACCACCACACACCATCACCACCACACACCTGCAACACCATCACCACCACACACCATCACCACCACACACCTGCACCACCACACACCATCACCACCACACACCTGCACCACCAAACACCTGCAACACCATCACCACCACACACCATCACCACCACACACCATCACCACCACACACCATCACCACCACACACCATCACCACCACACACCTGCACCACCACACACCTGCAACACCATCACCACCACACACCTGCACCACCACACACCATCACCACCACACACCTGCACCACCACACACCTGCACCACCAAACACCTGCAACACCATCACCACCACACACCATCACCACCACACACCATCACCACCACACACCATCACCACCACACACCATCACCACCACACACCTGCACCACCACACACCTGCAACACCATCACCACCACACACCTGCACCACCACACACCATCACCACCACACACCTGCACCACCACACACCTGCACCACCACACACCTGCAACACCATCACCACCACACACCATCACCACCACACACCTGCACCACCACACACCATCACCACCACACACCTGCACCACCACACACCTGCACCACCACACACCGGGTTTGTCTTCACCATTTGTTCTTCTTGTGGATGTTGTGTGGATTCAGGTTTATCTTTCTTTCTCTTCCTCCTCCTCCTTTACCTCCTTCTCTTCCTTCTTTTCTCTCCTTCTGATCCTCTTCCTGGTACTCCTTCTGATCCCTCCCCCTGGTCATCCTCCTTCTCTTCCTCCCCTTAGTCCTCTTCTACCCTTCCTTCTCCTCCTGATCTTCCTCTTCCCCCTCCTCTACATCGTCTGATATATCTATTCATTACCCCACTGTTGACCATTGTACTGTACAGCCACCTACAACAGTTCTGTGTATCAATATTTCGACCCCAAACCAAGTGTAGGGCAGAGTGTCCTGGCTACCAGGTGTTTGGCTGCAGGAGTCTTGTCAGTGTGTAAGGTTACCTACAGATGGCGCTCCTGTGTAAATAACTCAAATATAAAAATAATTGACGTCATAAACAACACAAAACTTTTCATGACTATATTGTGAAATAACGGTATAAATGATATGTTTTTATAAATAAGAACTTACCATCCACACTCCTGCTGCGTGGGTGAACAACGACACGAGAAGCCCTTTAATGCTGGCTGTACTGAGGTGTTGAGTGGACTACACTTGCAAACAACTATGACGTAACCACCCTGACACCACATTTACCTCACACCACCCCCTCCCTTACCTCCCTCTACTCTGACACCCCCTCACACCCCTTACCTCCCTCTACTCTGACACCCCCTCACACTCCTTACCTCCCTCTACTCTGACACCCCCTAACACCCCTTACCTCCCTCTACTCTGACACCCCCTCACACCCCTTACCTCCCTCTACTCTGACACCCCCTCACACTCCTTACCTCCCTCTACTCTGACACCCCCTCACACCCCTTACCTCCCTCTACTCTGACACCCCTCACACCCCTTACCTCCTCTACTCTGACACCCCCTCACACCCCTTACCTCCTCTACTCTGACACCCCTCACACCCCTACCTCCCTCTACTCTGACACCCCTCACACTCCTTACCTCCCTCTACTCTGACACCCCCTCACACCCCTTACCTCCCTCTACTCTGACACCCCCTCACACCCCTTACCTCCCTCTACTCTGACACCCCCTCACACCCCCTTCACCTCCCTAAACTCTGACACCCCCTCACACCCCTTACCTCCCTCTACTCTGACACCCCCTCACACCCCCTTCACCTCCCTAAACTCTGACACCCCCTGACACCCCTTACCTCCCTCTACTCTGACACCCCCTCACACCCCCTTCACCTCCCTAAACTCTGACACCCCCTCACCTATCCCACATTACCGTTTCCTCCATCTTACAAACTTTCTAAGAAATGTATTTTCATAATAATGATAATAAAATCAGGAGTGTTTATTTACCAGGCCAACACCAGCATAGAACAGGACAACACCAGCGTAGACCAGGACAACAGCAGCGTAGACCAGGACAACACCAGCGTAGACCAGGACAACACCAGCGTAGACCAGGACAACACCAGCGACACTGAGTAGATCCATCCTTAGCACTGATCACCAACACACTGAGTAGATCATAAGTTCAGGGACGAAAGTTAACAGAACACACAGGAAACATCAGGATATATAGTCTGTGAGCTGAACACCAGATGGTAGTACTGTATCATGGTGGTGGTAGTAATGCTGGTAGAAGTGGTGGTGGTGGTAGTAATGCTGGTAGAAGTGGTGGTGGTGGTGGTGGTAGTACTGCTGGTAGAAGTGGTGGTGGTGGTAGTACTGCTGGTAGAAGTGGTGGTGGTGGTGGTAATGCTGGTAGAAGTGGTGGTGGTGGTGGCAGTAATGCTGGTAGAAGTGGTGGTGGTGGTGGTAGTAATGCTGGTAGAAGTGGTGGTGGTGGTGGCAGTAATGCTGGTAGAAGTGGTGGTGGTGGTAGTAATGCAGGTAGAAGTGGTGGTGGTGGTGGTAATAATGCTGGTAGAAGTGGTGGTGGTGGTAGTAATGCTGGTAGAAGTGGTGGTGGTGGTGGTAATGCTGGTAGAAGTGGTGGTGGTGGTGGCAGTAATGCTGGTAGAAGTGGTGGTGGTGGTAGTAATGCTGGTAGAAGTGGTGGTGGTGGTAGTAATGCTGGTAGAAGTAGTTGTGGTGGTAGTAATGCAGGTAGAAGTGGTGGTGGTGGTGGTAGTAATGCTGGTAGAAGTGGTGGTGGTGGTAGTAATGCTGGTAGAAGTGGTGGTGGTGGTGGCAGTAATGCTGGTAGAAGTGGTGGTGGTGGTAGTAATGCAGGTAGAAGTGGTGGTGGTGGTGGTAGTAATGCTGGTAGAAGTGGTGGTGGTGGTAGTAATGCTGGTAGAAGTGGTGGTGGTGGTGGTAATGCTGGTAGAAGTGGTGGTGGTGGTGGCAGTAATGCTGGTAGAAGTTAGTGGTGGTGGTAGTAATGCTGGTAGAAGTGGTGGTGGTGGTAGTAATGCTGGTAGAAGTAGTGGTGGTGGTAGTAATGCTGGTAGAAGTGGTGGTGGTGGCAGTAATGCTGGTAGAAGTGGTGGTGGTGGCAGTAATGCTGGTAGAAGTGGTGGTGGTGGTGGTAGTAATGCTGGTAGAAGTGGTGGTGGTGGTAGTAATGCTGGTAGAAGTGGTGGTGGTGGTGGTAATGCTGGTAGAAGTGGTGGTGGTGGTAATGCTGGTAGAAGTGGTGGTGGTGGTGGTAGTAATGCTGGTAGAAGTGGTGGTGGTGGTGGTAATGCTGGTAGAAGTGGTGGTGGTGGTGGCAGTAATGCTGGTAGAAGTGGTGGTGGTGGTGGTAGTAATGCAGGTAGAAGTGGTGGTGGTGGTGGTAGTAATGCTGGTAGAAGTGGTGGTGGTGGTGGCAGTAATGCTGGTAGAAGTGGTGGTGGTGGTGGCAGTAATGCTGGTAGAAGTGGTGGTGGTGGTGGCAGTAATGCTGGTAGAAGTGGTGGTGGTGGTGGTAATGCTGGTAGAAGTGGTGGTGGTGGTGGCAGTAATGCTGGTAGAAGTGGTGGTGGTGGTGGTAATGCTGGTAGAAGTGGTGGTGGTGGTAATGCTGGTAGAAGTGGTGGTGGTGGTGGTAGTAATGCTGGTAGAAGTGGTGGTGGTGGTGGTAATGCTGGTAGAAGTGGTGGTGGTGGTGGCAGTAATGCTGGTAGAAGTGGTGGTGGTGGTGGTAGTAATGCAGGTAGAAGTGATGGTGGTGGTGGTAGTAATGCTGGTAGAAGTGGTGGTGGTGGTGGTAGTAATGCTGGTAGAAGTGGTGGTGGTGGTGGTAGTAATGCTGGTAGAAGTGGTGGTGGTGGTAGTAATGCAGGTAGAAGTGGTGGTGGTGGTGGTAGTAATGCTGGTAGAAGTGGTGGTGGTGGTGGCAGTAATGCTGGTAGAAGTGGTGGTGGTGGTAGTAATGCTGGTAGAAGTGGTGGTGGTGGTGGTAGTAATGCTGGTAGAAGTGGTGGTGGTAGTAATGCTGGTAGAAGTGGTGGTGGTGGTGGTAGTAATGCTGGTAGAAGTGGTGGTGGTGGTAGTAATGCAGGTAGAAGTGGTGGTGGTGGTGGTAGTAATGTTGGTTGAAGTGGTGGTGGTGGTGGCAGTAATGCTGGTAGAAGTGGTGGTGGTGGTGGTGGTAATGCTGGTAGAAGTGGTGGTGGTGGTAGTAATGCTGGTAGAAGTGGTGGTGGTGGCAGTAATGCTGGTAGAAGTGGTGGTGGTGGTGGCAGTAATGCTGGTAGAAGTGGTGGTGGTGGTAGTAATGCTGGTAGAAGTGGTGGTGGTGGTGGTAGTAATGCTGGTAGAAGTGGTGGTGTTAGTAATGCTGGTAGAAGTGGTGGTGGTGGTGGTAGTAATGCTGGTAGAAGTGGTGGTGGTGGTAGTAATGCAGGTAGAAGTGGTGGTGGTAGTAATGTTGGTAGAAGTGGTGGTGGTGGTGGTAGCAATGCTGGTAGAAGTGGTGGTGTTAGTAATGCTGGTAGAAGTGGTGGTGGTGGTGGTAGTAATGCTGGTAGAAGTGGTGGTGGTGGTAGTAATGCAGGTAGAAGTGGTGGTGGTGGTGGTAGTAATGCAGGTAGAAGTGGTGGTGGTGGTGGCAGTAATGCTGGTAGAAGTGGTGGTGGTGGTGGTGGTAATGCTGGTAGAAGTGGTGGTGGTGGTAATGCTGGTATAAGTGGTGGTGGTGGTGGCAGTAATGCTGGTAGAAGTGGTGGTGGTAGTAGTGCTTGTAGAAGTGGTGGTGGTGGTGGTAATGCTGGTAGAAGTGGTGGTGGTAGTACTGCTGGTAGAAGTGGTGGTGGTGGTGCTAATGCTGGTAGAAGTGGTGGTGGAGGTGGTAGTAATGCTGGTAGAAGTGGTGGTGGTGGTAGTAATGCTGGTAGAAGTGGTGGTGGTGGCAGTAATGCTGGTAGAAGTGGTGGTGGTGGTAGTAATGCTGGTAGAAGTGGTGGTGGTAGTAGTAATGCTGGTAGAAGTGGTGGTGGTGGTGGTAATGCTGGTAGAAGTGGTGGTGGTGGTAGTAATGCTGGTAGAAGTGGTGGTGGTGGCAGTAATGCTGGTAGAAGTGGTGGTGGTAGTAATGCTGGTAGAAGTGGTGGTGGTGGTGGTAGTAATGCTGGTAGAAGTGGTGGTGGTGGTAGTAATGCTGGTAGAAGTGGTGGTGGTGGTGGTAGTAATGCTGGTAGAAGTGGTGGTGGTGGTAGTAATGCTGGTAGAAGTGGTGGTGGTGGTAGTAATGCTGGTAGAAGTGGTGGTGGTGGCAGTAATGCTGGTAGAAGTGGTGGTGGTAGTAATGCTGGTAGAAGTGGTGGTGGTGGTAGTAATGCTGGTAGAAGTGGTGGTGGTGGTAGTAATGCTGGTAGAAGTGGTGGTGGTGGTAGTAATGCTGGTAGTAGTGGTGGTGGTGGTGGTAGTAATGCTGGTGGTGGTGGTGGTGGTAGTATAAACATCTACTCTGCCGATTAAGTCCAAGTGAGTGAACAAGTTGAACATACTGTTCATTAATATGTGGAACTAAGAGAAGTATACTCCAGCAATATTGGTCTTGGCGTAAACAACTGGTCCCGGACAAGTGAAGGTGTATTTGTGAGTCTCCTACGGTGGTAACAAGGTGACTGCTGCCCTGCCACCACTCACGGCTCGTCCATAAACCAATAACTTGAATCACTAAACAAAATAGCATCGGTTTATAACAAAGAGCCGATACAACGACACAGTTCTTTAACCACATCGAGCCAAATCTACAATAATTGAAAATAATAAATAAATATGAATGTAACAACTTATAAACATTCCAATGACTCATTCCATTGTTTTAACACAGTATAGATTAATGATAATAATAATAATAATAAATAATAATAATAATAATAATAATAATAATAATAGTAATAATAATAACAATAATAATAATAACAATAATATCTCACTTTCAATTTTTCTTTATATTGTAAAGTAAAAATTCCACTACTGGATATTTTGTTATATATTTATCTTATTTATGCTTTATTTTGTAAGTATCTTTTTCCTTCACTTGCTAAGGTTCAGGACTGTCTGGTCTGTGTCCACGCAATTCTCTTGTGAAGTTCATTTGTATATCGTTCCATCTCCCTTCACCTCCGATCTATGTGTTGGTGACCTGTATGTAAACAAACACAGTTTACATTATCGTAGATGTGAGTTATTGATACATCTGTACAGTGAGTGAAGGCTATCACGTGACGAAGACTTGGCTCACGAGATATCAAAGGAAGGTACTGTATCATGTGACGAATGCTTGCTTCACAGGATATCAAATTTAGTTATCCTGTGGCGGAGGCTTATTCCAAAGGCTATCAGAGTGAATTATCCTGCGTGAGGTCACTGGCAAAAGTTGATACATACAGTATATCAGGCACAGGGCAGCGACTCGGCCAGCACTTCATCCAATTAGTGTCAAGCTGCTTGCGCTCTTGTCCAATGAGCTTCCATCGCTGGACCAGAGCAGCATACACAGACGACGATTAATTAGTGTTTTCTCCTGCTGTAGTGGTCGGCCAAGAGAGAGGAAGAGAGAGGGAGAGAGATTTTCAGTTTGAGGGTGATTATGTTGACTGCGGTGAATGTGTATGTAAATCCTTATGTAGATTCTGAGGTAAATACCGTAATTTCTGGTGTAGATTCTGAGGTAGAAGTGAAGTTAACACGTAAATAAAACAAAGGGTCACAGTACATTATTTATTTTGTACAGTTCAGAATTAGACAAATAAAATCACTTACATTCACAAATACTGTAGGAAGAAGCTACTGTACAGTCAAATGTATTTTTTTTTAATGTACAGTCATGAAATGCTGTCACTAATCTCACCAAGAAAAAAATATAAAGTGCATTTAAGGCAGTGCAGTTCAAGGCTATACACCGAACACCTGCAGTCCAAGGCGTCCAGCTTCTACAGATCCACAAGCGGTTCTACACAAGCCAGGTTCTATTTATTCACTCCAAAGGAATATTTACATCTAGTTGCTAAGGTGGAAAAAACTGTTACACATTATAAATAATAATTTACAACCACCTGATCTGTGGAGGTTTACTATTATGAAGAAATGGATCCATTGAAGGAATTTTCTGAACCTCAATTGGAAATTTGGGAGTAACAAATTTTTGGCACATAATTACGAGTGATACTTACCTGTATACTGAACTTGTTCATTGTTTACACCAAAGAAAAAAAAATGTCTATCTCATGAAAATACAATTTAACAAGATATTAAATAATTCTACACCCCTTATATGAAGCAATTTATCGACCCCTTCGAAGCGTAGCCACTAAGTGATATCTTCCTGTCTGTCCTTGACAATAACTATCCTGGAGAGAGAGAGAGAGAGAGAGAGAGAGAGAGAGAGAGAGAGAGAGAGAGAGAGAGAGAGAGAGAGAGAGAGAGAACACCTTCCTCACCTCCAGTCTTCACCACTGAGAGGGGAGGGAGCCAGTGCAGGGTTTACGTTAATAAATGACCAGTTTTGAGCATTTAAGATCATGAAACATTAAGTAGCTCTACCAAGCAGTCAGTCTATGCGACCAATGTTGTCCAGTCCAGGAAAGAGCACACAAACTACCGAACTACACCACAATGGCACTTAAGGTTTTATATATATTTATATATTTATGTATTTATTTATTTGCTCATCTTTAATAGGTCTTATAATTGAATGCACTTGTTCACTACTCACACAACTGCGTGCTTTTTAGATTACTGTGAAACCATACAAAATATCTGAAGCCAAAAAGCATTACTAAAGATGGCTAAATTTACTCTCAATCACCGAAAACATCTACTACTCCAATTGTTTTCGCTATTTCACTTCAACAGACACTAAATTTAAAACTACTATTACAGGTCTGAAGTATTAATCGATGAAATAATTATACTTTTCATTAATTGATATACAATGTATATTATACACCTTTGCCTGAACATATTGAGAGGGTAGCATCAAGTTCACTCGGGCACAGCATAACACGACCTTATGTTACACAAAATAATAATTCACTGGACGCCAGCATTGACGTCCGTTCCCTGACTATAATATATCACAGATTAATCACAGACCTCACAGAGAGTAGTTTGTGGTCAACAAATGTTTGTGTTTGACTCTTAAAAGAGTTTAGTCTTTACCGAGACTTTGCTATGCATGGGACACGTCTTCCGGACACACACACACACACACACTGCACAAAAATTTTCAGGTCAGGAGGAACAAATAGGTACTGTTGAGCCAGGGTCATGAAGACGTCTCCTGGAGAGTTTTGGACATGGGCGCCATATGGTAAGAGAGACACTCTTTAGGAGGATCCTCCTGCGAGTGATCCAATCCTGGGAATACATTTTGTAGCTGAAGAAACGTTCACGTTTTGTGTGAGGTGTGTACGTTGGCTTACGTTAGGCTGCTGGAGATGAAGCCTTGGTTGTCACATTTAAGGAGGTGGAGACCTCCCAGAGGGACATACAACACACTAGTTCCTTGAATTCGAATGTCCAGTCGTGGTTTACATCCTGCAGGAACATGAAGATCTCCTAGATGGGTGAAGACCATCTCAATCTAGGTAACCAAGACTTTATTCCTGGTTTTATGGTACAACAAAAATAAGTCCCTCTTGAAAGACATACAAAACCTCACTCTAGGTAATCAAGCGCATAACCCAAGTTTTTTCGCTGCAGGAACAAGTGGATCTCCCAGAAGGGAGGTCGCTGGCGGTCGTTGGGTCTCCAGCAGGCAGTCATCATGTCGTACATCTCGCGAGGACAGAGCGGCGGATGAGGCAACACCATCATACCGGAGCCATCACCATGGTAACAGTGAGACACGTTCTCCAGCACGCCGTCGTCACTCAGCTCGTCGTAGGGCTGCTGGCGGGCCATCGTCAGGATCTCCCACAGCGTCACGCCGAACGCCCACACGTCACTCTTGGTGGAAAACCGACCCTGAAGGATAGACTCCCACGCCATCCAGCGAACTGGCAACATGGTGTGGTCTTCCTTCAGCTGGTAGTAGTCTCTATGGTACTTCGTTTGGCTCATGCCCAAGTCCGAGACTTTAATAAGAAGGTTTCTGCCTACAAGGCAGTTACGAGTCGCAAGATCCCGATGGACCACATTGAGTTTTTCCAGGTGTTTCATCCCAGAGGCGACCTGTGAGGCAATGTAAACAAGAGCGCCATAACTGAGAAGAGGGTTGTCACCTCCCTCTTTGAAAGCTGCTCTTTGTACTATCGCCGAGGTGTTTTCAGGGCCGTGTCTTCGTAAAAACTGATGAAGATCTCCATATTCGAGGTATTCCTGAAGCATGCACAGAGGTTCAGAATGGGTAGTCATACCTACCAGTCGTGCAATGTTTGGGTCATCAATACAACTTAGCACCTGAGCTTCTTGTAGGAAGTCTTCCTTAACACTGTCGTCAACTCTGGCACTGAGGCTCTTCACTACCAGTGTCTGAAGTTCACCTCGAGAACCATTCTTAACCTCACAGAGTTGGACAGTGCCAAACGTGCCTTCACCTATAGTCTCTAACACACGAAGGCTATGTCGCCCAATTTCAGGAATTGACTGAACATTACTCAGCTCAGAGTCATCGGTAAGGGCATAGATGACACTTCCTGTAACACCCTGGATGTTGACCGCCTGACACACCTGAGAAGCAGTGAAGTAGTGTTGCACAGGAGGTGGCGGGATCGGCGGCGTCGGTGGGGGAAGATTGGAGTGTTCTTGTGTGATTGTCTTTGTGAGCGGTGGTCGGGTTAGTGGAACAGGTGGAGGTGGTGAGTGAACATCGGAGAACGGCGGGGGAGGCGTTACGTTCATCCCAGGTACAGCATAATCCACGGAGTCATCAGTATCCAGAGGCAGAGGACACTTGAAGGTCGTGTCTGAGGGCGGGATGGCTGGACCCAGGGTATGATAACCAGGATTATGTATAGGACCCTTGTAAGGCTCCTGGTACATAGCGGCACCTTCCTCGTCCATGGCAACGTGACCATAAAGATTCCCTTTAGCTCGGGAGTAACTATTTGATAACTGAGAGAGATTCATGTTGATATGCAAATCCTTCATCTTCAGTGACACCTTCCTGCTATCAACACCATTTTCCTGGGAGAGAGAAGTTTTACTGGTCTTCTTGGTCAGCCTCAGTCGGTAATACAGGATGCACAGAGCCACTGGCACCACCCCAAACACAACACCCAAGGTCACGAGTCCTCCTACTAAGAATCCTGAAGAAGTAGAGTGCGCAGGAACCACCGGTACCGCCTTCTCCTCCACCTCCGTCGGTATGGGCGGCGGAGGCTCCCCAGTCATGTTACACCGACAAGGTTCTGTAAGTGAAAGATAGAAGGAGGTGATTAAGGCAAACAAAATTAGCATAATAGTCAAATATTAATAATTGAGGAATTAATACAACACGAAGATGAAGTGACAACAAACGTAACGGTAGGAACAGAAGCAGTAACAGTAATAGGGACAGTAACAGTAACAAGGCAGTAACAATAAAAGAAACAGTAACAGAAGTAGTAAGAATAACAAGCAGTAAAAAAACAAACAATAAGAGAACAGACAGATAAAAAGCAGTAAGCAGTAACAGCTGAATAAGTAAGTAACAGTAGTAACAGTAACAGTAAACAAGAAACAGTATAAGTAGTACAGTACGTAGAACAGTAAACAGAAATAAGTAGTAACAGTACAGATAGAACGTAAGAGAAGCAGTAACAGTAACAGAAGTAGAAACAGAAACAGTAATAGAAGTAGTAACAGTAACAGAAATAGTAACAGTAAGAGAAGCAGTAACAGTAACAGAAGTAGAAACAGAAACAGTAATAGAAGTAGTAACAGTAACAGAAATAGTAACAGTAAGAGAAGCAGTAACAGTAACAGAAGTAGAAACAGAAACAGTAAGAGAAGTAGTAACAGTAACAGAAATAGTAACAGTAAGAGAAGCAGTAACAGTAACAGAAGTAGAAACAGTAACAGAAACAGTAAGAGTAACAAAAGTAGAAACAGTAACAGTAACAAAAGGATTAACAGTAACAGAAGTAGTAACAGAAGTAGTAACAGAAGCAATAAAGGTAATAGAAGCAGTAACAGTAACAGAAGTAGTAACAGTAACAGAAGTAGTAACAGAAACAGTAACAGTAACAGAAGTAGTAACAGAAACAGTAACAGTAACAGAAGTAGTAACAGAAACAGTAACAGAAGCAGTAACAGAAACAGTAACAGTAACAGAAGTAGTAACAGAAACAGTAACAGTAACAGAAGCAGTAACAGAAACAGTAACAGTAATAGAAGCAGTAACAGAAACAGAAACAGTAACAGTAAGACAAGCAGTAACAGTAAGAGAAGCAGTAACAGTAAGAGAAGTAGTAACAGTAAGAAAAGCAGTAACGGTAACAAAAACAGTAACAGTAACAGAAGTAGTAACAGAAACAGTAACAGTAACAGAAGTAGTAACAGAAACAGTAACAGTAACAGAAGCAGTAACAGAAACAGTAACAGTAACAGAAGTAGTAACAGAAACAGTAACAGTAACAGAAGCAGTAACAGAAACAGAAACAGTAACAGTAAGACAAGCAGTAACAGTAAGAGAAGCAGTAACGGTAAGAGAAGCAGTAACGGTAACAGTAACAGTAAGAGAAGCAGTAACAGTAAGAGAAGCAGAAACGGTAACAGAAAAAGTAACAGTAAGAGAAGCAGTAACAGTAAGAGAAGCAGTAACAGTAAGAGAAGCAGTAACAGTAACAGAAACAGTAACAGTAAGAGAAGCAGTAACAGTAAGAGAAGTAGTAACAGTAACGGTAAGAGAAGCAGTAACAGAAACAGAAACAGTAACAGTAAGAGAAGCAGTAACAGTAAGAGAAGCAGTAACAGTAACAGTGACAGTAAGAGAAGCAGTAACAGTAACAGTGACAGTAAGAGAAGCAGCAACAGTAAGAGAAGCAGTAACGGTAACAGAAACAGTAACAGTAAGAGAAGCAGTAACAGTAAGAGAAGCAGTAACAGTAAGAGAAGCAGTAACAGTAAGAGAAGCAGTAACGGTAACAGAAACAGTAACAGTAAGAGAAGCAGTAACAGTAAGAGAAACAGTAACAGTAACAGAAACAGTAAGAGAAGCAGTAACAGTAAGAGAAGCAGTAACGGTAACAGAAAGAGTAACAGTAAGAGAACAAGTAACAGTAAGAGAAGCAGTAACGGTAACAGAAACAGTAACAGTAAGAGAAGCAGAAACAGTAACGGTAAGAGAAGCAGTAACAGTAAGAGAAGTAGCAACAGTAACAGAAATAGTAATAGTAACAGTAAGAGAAACAGTAACGGAAAGAGAAGCAGTAACAGTAAGAGAAGGAGTAACAGTAAGAGAAGCAGTAACAGTAAGAGAAGCAGTAACGGTAACACTAACAGTAAGAGAAGCAGTAACGGTAACAGAAGCAGTAACAGTAAGAGAAGGAGTAACAGTAAGAGAAGCAGTAACAGTAAGAGAAGCAGTAACGGTAACACTAACAGTAAGAGAAGCAGTAACGGTAACAGAAACAGTAACAGTAAGAGAAACAGTAACAGTAACAGAAACAGAATTAGTAACAGTAACAGAACCAGTAGCAGTAACAGTAAGAGAAGTAGTAACAGAAAAGTAGCAGTAACAGTAACAGAAACAGAAGTAGTAACAGTAACAGAACCAGTAAGAGAAGCAGTAACAGAATTAGTAACAGTAACAGAAACAGTAACAGAAACAGTAACAGAATTAGTAACAGTAACAGAACCAGTAACAGTAGCAGTAACAGTAACAGTAGCAGCAACAGTAACAGCAAGAGGACCTACCTGAGTCAAACGTGACCTCGGAGATGAGGATCCACCTGAGGGCGAAGTAGAGTTGCAGCTTGACGTACTTGGCGGCGGCGTTGTGGAGTCTGATGGTCACGTTGCGCGCGTGCTCGAAGATGCGGTCCACCACGTACTCGAACTCCACAGCTGGTTGTACATGGTAGTGTTCCCCGCCCACGCTGAACAGCACCCGCGCCCGCGAGAACACCTGTCGGGGAGACACACACAGCTATAGAACACCTGTCGGGGAGACACACACAGCTATAGAACACCTGTCGGGGAGACAAACACAGCTATAGAACACCTGTCGGGGAGACAAACACAGCTATAGAACACCTGTCGGGGAGACACACACAGCTATAGAACACCTGTCGGGGAGACACACACAGCTATAGAACACCTGTCGGGGTGACAAACACAGCTATAGAACACCTGTCGGGGAGACACACACAGCTATAGAACACCTGTCGGGGAGACACACACAGCTATAGAACACCTGTCGGGGAGACACACACAGCTATAGAACACCTGTCGGGGAGACACACACAGCTATAGAACACCTGTCGGGGTGACAAACACAGCTATAGAACATCTGTCGGGGAGACACACACAGCTCTAGAACACCTGTCGGGGAGACACACACAGGTATGGAACACCTGTCGGGGTGACACTCACAGGTATAGAACACCTGTCGGACCTACCTGGGTGTGGAGGGTGGCAGACCTACCTGGGTGTAGAGGGTGGCAGACCTACCTGGGTGTAGAGGGTGGCAGACCTACCCGGGTGTAGAGGGTGGCAGACCTACCTGGGTGTAGAGGGTGGCAGACCTACCCGGGTGTAGAGGGTGGCAGACCTACCTGGGTGTAGAGGGTGGCAGACCTACCCGGGTGTAGAGGGTGGCAGACCTACCCGGGTGTAGAGGGTGGCAGACCTACCTCGGTGTAGAGGGTGGCAGACCTACCCGGGTGTAGAGGGTGGCAGACCTACCTCGGTGTAGAGGGTGGCAGACCTACCTTGGTGTAGAGGGTGGCAGATCTACCTGGGTGTAGAGGGTGGCAGACCTACCTTGGTGTAGAGGATGGCAGACCTACCTGGGTGTAGAGGGTGGCAGACCAACCTGGGTGTAGAGGGTGGCAGACCTACCTGGGTGTAGAGGGTGGCAGACCTACCTGGGTGTAGAGGGTGGCAGACCTACCTGGGTGTCCTTGGTGAAGAAGTTGTTGGTGTACATGTGGAGGCCGGTGAAGTTCCTGACGGAGTCGAACTCGAAGGTGATCTCCACCGGCTGCGTCTGGCGGGAGTCGTTCTTCCATCCTATCCACTCGTAGCCTACAGCAGGAGAGAGAAGAGTTCAGTCAGGCTACATAACCACCCACTCGTAGCCTACAGCAGGAGAGAGAAGAGTTCAGTCAGGCTACATAACCACCCACTCGTTGCCTACAGCAGAAGAGAGAGAGAGAGAGAGAGAGATACTCAGTAAGTACGTCACGAGACTTAACACAAACAACAAATGATGGAAGAAGAAGAAGAAGAAGAAGAAGAAGAAGAAGAAGAAGAAGAAGATACTGGCAGATGACTCGACTTGGGGACAGATATAACAAAAAAATACATTGATATTTACAAATGAATAAAAAGGCAGATTTATATAAACTAAAATACATGAATAGTTATAGACGCCTTATGAAAAAAAATATATAGAACAAAAACAGATATAGGTTTGGATAAGTTAGAGAAGGGAGAAAATAATCTATATTACTTTTTGTACATTAGTTTCCTCAGTTATTGTCACACCTACAAAAAAAGTCACTTTAAACACATTCCTCGACTTAAAACAACGGACGGATACACTCACACACACATACACACACGTAACACACACACTCACAAACACATACACATACACACACACACACACACAGACACACACGTGCACACACAGACACACACGTGCACACACAGACACACACACACACACACACACATACACACATATACACACACACACATTCCATCTGTGAGGGAATTACTACATCATCAGGCCCTTCATAACACCATCTGTGAGGGAATTACTACACCACGTGAGGCCCCTCATAACACCATCTGTGAGGGAGTTACTACACTACGTGTCTGCTGTTCAACACCCTAGCGCACATGATCTACGTGACCTCCACTGTAAACATTAATCTGTATGTTCACTGTATGTTCCTTTACCTTTCTCCAGTGAAGGCTTTTGTTAAACCACCAATGTATGTAATAAGTCATTTATATCCAATGTATATTTTCAGCCTTCGGGCAGCATAATTTTTTCAATAAACCGTTAATTATTATTATTATTTATATATATATATATATATATATATATATATATATATATATATATACACACACACACACACACACACACACACACACCACGTCAGGCCCCTCATAACACCATCTGTGAGGGAATTACTACACCACGTGAGGTCCCTCATAACACCATCTGTGAGGGAATTACTACACCACGTGAGGCCCCTCATAACACCATCTGTGAGGTAATTATTACACCACGTGAGGTCCCTCATAACACCATCTGTGAGGTAATTACTACACCACGTGAGGTCCCTCATAACACCATCTGTGAGGGAATTACTACACCACGCCAGGTCCCTCATAACACCATCTGAGGGAACTACTACACCACGTGAGTTCCTCCTAACACCATCTGGGAGGGAGTTACTACACTACGTGTTTGCTGTTCAACACCTCCATTAATCTGTATGTTCACTGACTGTTCCTTTACCTTCCTCTAATGAAGGCTTTTGTTAAACCACCAATGTATGTAATAAGTCATTTATATGTCCAATGTATATTTTCAGCCTTCGGGCTGCAGAATTTTTTCAATAAACCGTTAATTATTATTATTATTATTATTATTATTATTATTATTATTATTACATACACACACACACACACCGGCTGCAACTCTATTAATAAACCGTTTATTATTATTATTATTATTATTACACACACGCGCGTGCGCAGTCTGCCCCTACAACAAAATTCAGCCCATAAGAGCCCGCTCCGATAGATATAAGAACAGCACCATCCCATCTATTGTTAAAATAATAAACAACTCCTGATTTATGTACTGTACAGCCCTGTAAATGTATTCAACGCATATCATTATGTCTAAATCACATGTAAGTCTGTATATTTTCAGCCACCGGCTGCAACTCTATTAATAAACCGTTTATTATTATTATTATTATTATTATTATTATTATTCACACACACACACACACATACACACACACACATGTACGGCTCTTATACCACAATTACTTCAACAACTCTTAAACAGGTCTTGGAGAAGGAGCCGTAAACGTGAGACTCAGGGCGGTAAATTACTGTACAGCTTTAGTACAATACACTTAAGAGATATTTTTTATTGTTGTGTATAATCGAATATAATATTTTTTCCGTGTGAGGTGTTGTTGTTTTTTCGTCGTGTAAAAGAAACTTTATACTTTGATATTTTGTTGTTGTTAGTTGGAAGAAAGTAATTTAAGGTCTCTTTTAGCTTCGGTCATTCCCAGAAGCTAGTGGTCGGTTGGGTTCGCTGATCTATAAAGCTGATCTCTACACAATGGAAGGAACCGATCACTATATTTGGGGAATAAATGAAATATATATTTTCTTTTTAGGTATATTTATCTTTTTTCACACTAAAAGTATTTTATTATGATATAAACCTTGCTGTGGACAGAACATCGCTCACATGCAAAACAAAAAAAATGGTTGTAAACGCGAAACAGTGTACTAATGTGGGTCCTACAGTGCTTGTTCAAACGGTGGTACAAACACTTACTTTTCACCTTTAACTACCCGGGAGATGGGGTGGATGGGCTGGTGAGGTAGGTGGGGGAGTGGATGGGGTGGGTGGGTGGGGTAAACGGGTGATTGGGTGGGATGGGGCTGGTGATTGTCGCCGCCCACACACAGGTACACCGTCTCACTATCAACGCCCATTAATCACAACACGGAATGTACATTTGCCTGATGACTCTCACCATCAACACCTGCTTATCGCCCGTGTTAACCTCCACCACATTTTAATGGTAGTAAACTCTCTGTAAATGCATCACAGTGTTGTAGGAAGTAGTTAATATATTCTTCTTAAGTTTATTGATAAATGAACGCTATAATACGTGGCGTGGCTAGTGTGCTCCGTGGCCCACACCGCTCATCGTGGTTCCAACAATGTTTAACACTTTCTACACAGACTTGTCCTAAAACAAAATTTCCTCATATCTCAAACTGATAAGTCCCGAATACAATGGCACTAATAGCTTACACACACAAAAAGAAAAAGAAAAAATCCTCGTCGAATTGAAAGTAAACTTTACAGGAGAGAGCATCTGGAATCCAGATCACGTACGCGCCAGAAAGGCTTTGAGACTTCCGATATACTTTTTAAAAAAGCTCTCTGAAAAGGAACACGTCTTAAAGGGCTTTTATTTGTTGAAAAGAAGTGTATGAAGACGGCTAAGGGAGGAAAGGCGCGTAGCTAAGGGGGCAGGGACGGGTCTGGTACAGATAATGGGCCACTCTCCTCCCCTGCTCCCAGGGTGAAAGGAAGCGCGTCTCGAATATTCAAATTCACTCTCCTAAAAGGATGTCAACATTTGCTGCACTTAAAAAGTTAAGGCTTCGGGCGATGTGGGAAGAATGGGGAGGATACTACTGAATACTTAATAATAATAATAATAATAATAATAATAATAATAATAATTGCTATCATAATCATATCAATTTATTAACAATTGACGAAAACCAATAAAAAAATAAATATACAAAACGAAAATGGTGAAAAATAATACACCCTTATGCAGTACATTACGACTGTCCCCTCCCCACACAGTGCTAGAGGCCACAGTTCTTTATAGTGATGCCAGAAAAGGGTGAATACTGAACTGAAATGAGATCTTGTGGCTAAATATCCTCATAACAAATTAGGTAAAAATCCATTAATATTTGTTAAAGTTATCGTGCTGACAACTCCCGGACAGACTGGTGGATGGACGGACAGACTATCACATGGTCCTACTGACTCACAGACTTACTAACCCATGGAGTTAGTGGCCATCTGAGTTCACACACGTGACCCATGGACAACATATTTGACTCATAAACCTTTTGAAGAACCCATGGCCAAGAACCTTCGAATTTCCACTTATTTTGAGAATAGATGAAGAGAGAGAGAGAGAGAGAGAGAGAGAGAGAGAGAGAGAGAGAGAGAGAGAGAGAGAGAGAGAGACTCAATAAACCACTTATATCTTATCAGTGTACCTGAGAGGGAGAGTAATTAATGCACTAATAACAGGTACAGTCTTATCTACCTGCTGGTGAAGTGACGTCGCCCTCCCCTCCCTGTACCCCACCTCTCTCTCTCTCTCTCTCTCTCTCTCTCTCTCTCTCTCTCTCTCTCTCTCTCTCATATACTTTGGGTAAACAGAGTTATTCCATCTCTCTTTGTTTCTCTCTTTCTCTTTCTCTATCTGTCTTTCTGTCTATCGGTCTCTTTTTCTTTATCTCTCTGTTTCTGTTTCTGTCTGTCTGTGGAGGTTGAAGGGGTGAGTGTACAAAGGAGGGCGGTAAAGAGGGCTGCTTGTGCCCCTCCGCCCTCATGATGGTCATTTCGTCTCTGACATAGTTATTACGTTGTATGATGACCATTACAACACATCAGTATCAAAATCAACTCTCAAGAATATCTCAGTTAACTCAACAAACGAAACAATTATCCCTTTCTAAAACCAATTACTTGTCAAACTCAATTTAACACACAGTACTCAAAGCTGGCAAAATAAATATTTCTCACAAAATCACAGAAGAAAATGTACAAGACACTTGTTAATTTACATCACATCCACTGTCCATTTACGTTAAAATTCGTGTTTGTGTTATGCGTGGTCTAACGACTAAGTTACAAAGGACGATTTTATTATTAAGGACAAACCCACTGCTGCCACCATTTGTAACAAATCAGGTTATTTATCATTTAATTTACTTTTTATTTCTTGGCTTTATTCTAAAGCTCGTTTTCTTACTCTTAATTTCTCTTCATTTCATCGTTATTTATACTAGAGTGAGAGGGGGAGGTGAGTGAAGGAGGTAGTATGGAGCAAAGTGAGGAGGGAGGAATGTGTGTGAGGGGAGAGCCATTAGCCCCACCTTGTGGCCAAACCCCACACCCAGCCCCACCTTGTGGCCAACCCCCACACCCAGCCCCACCTTGTGGCCAACCCCCACACCCAGCCCCACCTTGTGGCCAACCCCCACACCCAGCCCCACCTTGTGGCCAACCCCCACACCCAGCCCCACCTTGTGGTCAACCCCCACACCCAGCCCCACCTTGTGGCCAACCCCCACACTGAGGGTATGTAGGGGGAGGAGACGGATCAAGTCAATAATAAACTGTGGATAGTATGAAATAACTTGGTTCCTGAGAGAAATATATGATAATTATATTTTACTCATAATTCACTGTATCACTGCATAACACTTATGTTCATTATGTACACTCACGTACTGGACTCACCTCTGCCACCACCACGTACACTCACGCACTCACCCATACCACCACCACCACGTACACTCATGTACTCACCTCTGCCACCACCACGTACACTCACGTACTCACCTATACCACCACCACCACGTACACTCATGTACTCACCTCTGCCACCACCACGTACACTCACGTACTCACCTATACCACCACCACCACGTACACTCATGTACTCACCTCTGTCACCACCACGTACACTCACGTACTCACCTCTGCCACCACCACGTACACTCAGGTACTCACCTCTGCCACGGCCGAGGGCGTCGACCCGGAAGTTGGTGTGACCTGTTTCACCATCAGTCAGTTGACCCAGGCCACCTGAGAGCCAGCCACCCTTGCGTGACCCGTCGTAGGTCAGGTCACGAAGGTTGTAGTCACCGCCCCGGGGGTCACCGTCAGGCATCGTGTATGATACCAGTCCGTCTGTGGGGGGGAGAGGTACTGTGTTAATTACTTCACTACTAATGGGGGGAGTGGGGTACTGTGTTAACTACTTCACTACTATTGGAGGGAGAGGTACTTTGTTAACAACTTCACTACAAATGGAGGGAGGGGAGAGGTACTGTGTTAACTACTTCACTACTAATGGGGGGAGAGGTACTGTGTTAACTACTTCACTACTAATGGGGGGAGAGGTACGGTGTTAACTACTTCACTACTAATGGGGGGAGAGGTACTGTGTTAACTACTTCACTACTAATGGGGGGAGAGGTACTGTGTTAACTACTTCACTACTAATGGAGGGAGAGGTACTTTGTTAACAACTTCACTACAAATGGAGGGAGGGGAGAGGTACTGTGTTAACTACTTCACTACTAATGAGGGGAGAGGTACTGTGTTAACTACTTCACTACTAAAGGGGGGAGAGGTACGGTGTTAACTACTTCACTACTAATGGGGGGAGAGGTACTGTGTTAACTACTTCACTACTAATGGGGGGAGAGGTACTGTGTTAACTACTTCACTACTAATGGGGGGGGAGGTACTGTGTTAACTACTTCTCTACTAATGGGGGGAGAGGTACTGTGTTAACTACTTCACTACTAATGGGGGGGAGAGGTACTGTGTTAACTACTTCACTACTAATGGGGGGAGAGGTACTGTGTTAACTACTTCACTACTAATGGGGGGGAGAGGTACTGTGTTAACTACTTCACTACTAATGGGGGGAGAGGTACTGTGTTAACTCCTTCACTACTAATGGGGGGCGGTGAGAGGTACTGTGTTAACTACTTCACTACTAATGGAGGGCGGGGAGAGGTACTGTGTTAACTACTTCACTACTAATGGGGGCGGGGAGAGGTACTGTGTTAACTACTTCACTACTAATGGGGGGGAGAGGTACTGTGTTAACTACTTCACTACTAACGGGGGGAGAGGTACTGTGTTAACTACTTCACTACTAATGGGGGGAGAGGTACTGTGTTAACTACATCTCTACTAATGGGGGGCGGTGAGAGGTACTGTGTTAACTACTTCACTACTAATGGGGGGCGGGGAGAGGTACTGTGTTAACTACTTCAGTACTAAAAGGTGAAGACTTTCTTACCTCAGGTCCAGGACATATTGACTGTCTTCCTAAACTGACCTGTATAGCAGTAAGTGACCTGTATAGCAGTAAGTGACCTGTATAGCAGAAAGTGACCTGTATAGCAGTAAGTGACCTGTATAGCAGTAAGTGACCTGTATAGCAGAAAGTGACCTGTATAGCAGTAAGTGACCTGTATAGCAGTAAGTGACCTGTATAGCAGTAAGCGACCTGTATAGCTCTAAGTGACCTGTATAGCAGTAAGTGTTTGTGAGGCCGTTCTCCTGGTGGATGCTTCAAACGCATTCAACATACTTAACCACAATGCCGCACTGCACAACATCAAGATCAAGTGTCCAAGCTATGCAATGTATGTTGAAAACTCCTATAGGAATCCATCAGACCTTTATATAGTAAACAACAAGGCTCTAAGAGGTGATACCATCATACAGTCAATTGAGGGAACAACGCAGGGGAACCCTGTTGCAATGGCAATTTATGCAATAGGCCTATCCGTGTTCCAACACACAATAAAATTTGAAACAACTGAGTCAAACAAGTGGTTTCTGCTGATGTCCTTACAGGAGCAGGAAAAGTGGAGGACATCAAAAAGTGGTGGGACCTGGTAACATCGCTAGGTCCACAAGTAGGGTACCACCCAAACGCCAGCAAGTCCTTCCTCATTGTGAAGTCAGAACATTATGAACGGGCAATCAAGGTGTTCGGTGGAAGTGAGGTCAAAATAACAAAGGATGGCCAAAGACACCTAGGCGCAGTAATTGGCACGACTGACTTCAGGACCGAGTACGTAACCAGAAAGGTGAATGAGTGGGTTAGGGAAATCCAAGCTCTGTCTGAGAATGCTAACACAGAGCCACATGTGGCTTTTGCGGCATTCACTCATGGAGTCAAGCATCGCTGGAACTACCTGATTCGCACTACCCCAGATATTAGTCCCCTCCTCCACCCTCTGGAAGATGCTATCAGCGTCAATTTCATTCCCAAATTAGTGAAAAACCCTCACTTAACACCAGATGAAAGATCACTCCTTGCACTACCACCGAGACTGGGAGGTATGGGATTGACCAATCCGCTGCCACCGAACATCAAAACTCAGTTAAGCTCACGGCAGCCCTCACGGACCACATAATAGCTCAGCACACAACAGGGGAGGTGGATACCAGCGAAGTAAACAAGATTCGAAGGTCCATTACGACAGAACGACAGCATATGCAATGGGATAAGTTGCAGCAACTGTTGTTGCAAGTACCAGAGAATTTGAAAAAAAAAGTAGCTGGAGCCCAGGAGGTAGGCGCCTCGAACTGGTAAACTACGTTACTGATAAGGGCAAATGGTTTCAGTCTCAATAAACAAGAATTTACAGATGCCAATGCTCTAAGGTACGGTAGGCCAGTGGAAGGTTTGCCCTCCCATTGCGTGTGTGGCTCTTCCTATGACGCCGATCACGTCATGGTGTGCAAGAAAGGGGGCTTCATATGCATGAGGCATGACAAAGTAAGGGATCTCACAGCAAATATGTTCAAGGAAATCTGCCGTGATGTCAAGGTAGAACCGACCCTCCTTCCATTGGACGGCGAGATCTTCCAACATAGAACCTCAAACACATCCAACGAAGCCCGTGTTGACGCCAGTGCTTGAGGATTCTGGACGCGGGGACAGCGAGCCTTCTTCGACATCAGGATCTTTGATCCCATGGCCGCATGTCAACGTAACTTAGCTCTCGATGCTGCACACAGGAGGAACGAGAACAACAAGATAAGGGCATACGGGGAAAGAATTCAGAACGTTGATCAAGGCAGCTTCACTCCTCTAGTGTTCACAACCTCTGGTGGGATGGGACCAAGTGCAAGATGTTTCTATGCCAGACTTGCGGAGGTGATCTCCGAACAGAAGCAGCAGCCCAGAAGTTATGTTACAGCCTGGATGAGATGTCAACTGTCCTTCTCTCTCCTTCGGTCGGCTTTGCTCTGCCTCAGGGGAACGAGAGCTTCGGCTCCAAAGCCAACAACAGCTGCAGATATTGACAATGAGGCTACAGTCACTGAATGCCGCATAGATCTGCGGCTCAACTAATTCAACACAGCTAGGATAGCTACATATGTATTAGGATATTTAATATTAAGGTAATAAAATGGTGGCGAAGGTGTGGCTATTGGGGGAGGCTGGAAGCCACGTTTAAAAAAAAAAAGTGACCTGTATAGCAGTAAGTGACCCGTATAGCAGTAAGTAACCTGTATAGCAGTAAGTGACCTGTATATCAGTAAGTAAGGTGTAGAGCAGTAAGTGACCCGTATAGCAGTAAGTGAGGTGTAGAGCAGTAAGTGACCTGTATAGCAGTAAGTGACCTGTATAGCATTAATTGACCTGTATAGCAGTAAGTGACCTGGATAGCTCTTAGTGACCTGTAGAGCAGGAAGTGAGCTGTACCTGTATAGCATTAAGTGAGGTGTATAGCAGCAGTAAGTGAGGTGTATAGCAGTAACTGACCTGTATAGCGACAGCCGTACAGCTCGACTCTCATACAGACAGTCCTCGGGTGGTCGCTGTAGGGGACAAACCTGACCCTGGCCGCTATGATGGGCGGACTTAACTGTGAGGTCTGGGCCAAGTAGGTGTTGCTGTTGCCCGCTAATAACTGTGGGAGAGAGAGAGAGAGAGAGAGAGAGAGAGAGAGAGAGAGAGAGAGAGAGAGAGAGAGAGAGAGAGAGAGAGAGAGAGAGAGAGACTTCTAATTAATCTTGACCAGAATATAAGATGGTCAGAGATGACCTGATGTCATCTGTTGTGAATAAGTTGTGATCCATTACTACAGCACTATTGTACGTGGTCAAGGTCGCTATTAACAAGCAACAACTCCAATAGATCAAAACTTTAGTGATTATTTGTCCAGTGGTCCATGCCGGGCCACCAGTGGTCCACAACTCACCTCCTCACCACGACCATCACTATAAGTGGTCCAGTGGTCCATGCCGGGCCGCCACATCTGGATCTTGTAATGCTTGGCGAACTCTTTACCCTGACCGTTGCCGAACCTTCCCTGGACCTCCACCTTGGTGACCACGTGGAGGCCGCCGAGGTTGACCTCCAGGAACTGTGTGCCCTCACGGTAGACCATCTCCCTGGGGCACCAGGCGCCTCCTCCCAGCTCCAGCCGCGCCCTGACAAACACCACCATTAATACTTGTACATTGTATGTTATTATACCTGCTGTTATTATACCTGTTGTTATTATACCTGTTGTTATTATACCTGTTGTTATTATACCTGCTGTTATTATACCTGTTGTTATTATACCTGCTGTTATTATACCTGCTGTTATTATACCTGCTGTTATTATACCTGCTGTTATTATACCTGCTGTTATTATACCTGCTGTTATTATACCTGCTGTTATTATACCTGCTGTTATTATACCTGCTGTTATTATACCTGCTGTTATTATACCTGCTGTTATTATACCTGTTGTTATTATACCTGTTGTTATTATACCTGTTGTTATTATACCTGTTGTTATTATACCTGTTGTTATTATACCTGCTGTTATTATACCTGCTGTTATTATACCTGCTGTTATTATACCTGCTGTTATTATACCTGTTGTTATTATACCTGTTGGTATTATACCTGCTGTTATTATACCTGCTGTTATTATACCTGTTGTTATTATACCTGTTGTTATTATACCTGTTGTTATTATACCTGTTGTTATTATACCTGTTGTTATTATACCTGCTGTTATTATACCTGCTGTTATTATACCTGCTGTTATTATACCTGCTGTTATTATACCTGTTGTTATTATACCTGTTGTGATTATACCTGCTGTTATTATACCTGCTGTTATTATACCTGCTGTTATTATACCTGCTGTTATTATACACCTATACACTGTACACCTGCTGTAATTACACCAGTATATGTTGTATGTCTGTTATAATGATAATAAATAACGAATGTTCATGTTATGTCACATATGCCCTTACTGCTTGTTATTTTAGACGGGAGTTAACAGTTCTTGTACACTTTAACACTGTTACTAAGCTGTGGATTACAGTACGGTGGCAGGAACATTAAGCGTAGTTCTACCCTTGATTAAGCTGAACGGTGATAGGGAAACCATGCGTGTACCTAGACTTTAATTGGTTCAATATTCCGATTCTTTGACGCTGATTGGTCACTGACACGGGTACCTTGAGGCCTATTGGTCCAACACAGTACAGGTACTTTCACGGTGACTACCAACAATATACTGTATCTGTACTTACCTCCATTAGATAAGTCATAAACAATAACTAATATCAACGTTGTTGACAGTGTTGTTCTCCTCACCTCCCATACCAACATAAAGCAATACAGGAAACTCGTTTTTGTGTATATATATATATATATATATATATATATATACATATATATATATATATATATATATATATATATATATATATATATATATATTTTATGAAAATCCACAATGAAAACGTGGATAAGATAAATCTTGATAAAATCACACGGGAAAATGGAAACAACGGAGTACCTTAGCTTTCGTCTTTATTCAAGACATCTTCAGAGGCAACTGGATTACATGGACAGAGAGAGGCTTAAATATACAGGGTGACCTAAAAAACATGAGGTCAGGTCAAAATGATGACATCCACTAATCCCCACACCAACACACACGTAGAGGAGCTTAAGAGAAGGGTGGTGACGTGACTAGTCAAGTCAGGTCAGAAAAAAGGGGGCCCACAAAATAACTATCATACATCTAGATCAAAGGTTTTTAAAGCATTTTTAACCTTGGGCCACTGACAAATAAATTTATGTAACATATTATCGGTTTTGAACTGACCATCACTAAGGTTTATTGATTTTAATTCCTTAATCAAACTAGCTTCAACAAGAAGTCTTTCTGTGACACAAGATGATTTGAAAACTTCTAAGCTTTTTTCCCAAGCAATGGGGTGATTATTATTCCTAACATGAACGAACAAGGCACTGCTTTCAGATGCAGTTCTAATATTATACTTATGTTGTTTGATTCTAAGCTGCAGTGTTTTTCCTGTCTCACCTACATAATTACAATTACATTTGCTACATGGAATACAATAAACACTACCATTGACATTCAAACTTGGGCTATTCCTTATTAACATATTAGTTATGGTTGAGTCATACTTGAAAACAACATTAATATTTAGAAGCTTGAGGGACCGAACTAACGGGACAAATTCATTACGATAGGGCAGAGTCAAAATATTCTTAAGTGTAGGAACTTGTCTGGTTTGAGAGGAATGAAAGGATTTTTTAGCCCTATTAAAACAACGATCAACAAACACAGAAGGGTACCCAAGTTTATGTGCAATAGAACGAATGTGTTTCAATTCATCGTCAATAAATTCAGAGTCACAGATACGCAGACATCTTAGGAACATAACAGAAAAAACTGACATTTTGGTAGACTCAAGGTCAGTTACGCATAACTCTATCAATGTGTTTAGTGCAAATGGGAAGTTCTACAAGCAAATATTTGGTATGAGCATGGGTAATTGTCTTTCTGCTCCTCTAGCCTGTATTTATATGGAGTTCTTTGAGTCTAGATTACTACCCAATATAGTGGACTTTATTCCTCCATGGTATAGATATGTTGATGATGTTCTTTGTCTTTGGCCTAAAAACAGTGACCCATTTGAATTTTTAGACAAACTTAATAATATTGTCCCTAGTATCACGTTCAAAATTGAAAGAGAAATAAATGAATCCCTTCCATTTCTTGATATGCTTATCATGAGAAATGGCCAAAACTATAAATTCAAGGTATATAGAAAGCCCACACAGGTAGACAGTTTCATTCACTTTTTATCGAATCACCTTGAGTCTACCAAAATGTCAGTTTTTTCTGTTATGTTCCTAAGATGTCTGCGTATCTGTGACTCTGAATTTATTGACGATGAATTGAAACACATTCGTTCTATTGCACATAAACTTGGGTACCCTTCTGTGTTTGTTGATCGTTGTTTTAATAGGGCTAAAAAATCCTTTCATTCCTCTCAAACCAGACAAGTTCCTACACTTAAGAATATTTTGACTCTGCCCTATCGTAATGAATTTGTCCCGTTAGTTCGGTCCCTCAAGCTTCTAAATATTAATGTTGTTTTCAAGTATGACTCAACCATAACTAATATGTTAATAAGGAATAGCCCAAGTTTGAATGTCAATGGTAGTGTTTATTGTATTCCATGTAGCAAATGTAATTGTAATTATGTAGGTCAGACAGGAAAAACACTGCAGCTTAGAATCAAACAACATAAGTATAATATTAGAACTGCATCTGAAAGCAGTGCCTTGTTCGTTCATGTTAGGAATAATAATCACCCCATTGCTTGGGAAAAAAGCTTAGAAGTTTTCAAATCATCTTGTGTCACAGAAAGACTTCTTGTTGAAGCTAGTTTGATTAAGGAATTAAAATCAATAAACCTTAGTGATGGTCAGTTCAAAACCGATAATATGTTACATAAATTTATTTGTCAGTGGCCCAAGGTTAAAAATGCTTTAAAAACCTTTGATCTAGATGTATGATAGTTATTTTGTGGGCCCCCTTTTTTCTGACCTGACTTGACTAGTCACGTCACCACCCTTCTCTTAAGCTCCTCTACGTGTGTGTTGGTGTGGGGATTAGTGGATGTCATCATTTTGACCTGACCTCATGTTTTTTAGGTCACCCTGTATATTTAAGCCTCTCTCTGTCCATGTAATCCAGTTGCCTCTGAAGATGTCTTGAATAAAGACGAAAGCTAAGGTACTCCGTTGTTTCCATTTTCCCGTGTGATTTTATCAAGATATATATATATATATATATATATATATATATATATATATATATATATATATATATATATATATAACTCTGTAACGTTGTTGACAGTGTTAGATTGCCTCACCTTCCATAGATGGCGTTGACAGCGGAGTCGAAGTAGGAGGAGGAGGAGATGTGCTCGTCAGGGATGGCACCAGATTCCATACCCAGGGCGGCGTCACAATGACCTGAAGGACGCCACGAGGGAGGTCAAAGGTGAAAGTTAAAACAGACATCCTTGATTTTGCCTAAAGTAGCATTAATACAAGTTCACGGGCAGTATTAACGAAATTTTCATTCACCGGAAGAGTGCTAATTTTCACGCTAATTATTGCAGTACCACTATATGGCAAAAGGGGGCCCTTACGTTCAGAGAGAGAGAGAGAGGGAGAGAGAGAGAGAGAGAGAGAGAGAGAGAGACTTAAAACCCTGTTGAACTTGAGATAAAAAGTGTGGCCAGACATATGGCCACACACTTGAACACTACGTCTTAGACTGTGATAAAACAGAACCTTATAGGGACAGATCCAAGCACACTGTGTATACAATGGCACAGCACTTTATCTCTGATGACAAGACAGCTGATATACTAAGGCTGTATCCACACTTGGCATCTAGTACCTAACCAAACTTCTATGTACCGACTTAAACAAACAATGTACTGGAAATACTCTGTAACATTCATTGCCATAATATCCTGATCACTGGGGTCCGATAAACACCCTTTGGGGCCTCTACTCTGTAATCCTTTTACCGCTACAGCTCACAGGATGTGTGCACAATAAACTAGCTGCTGTCGTTCGCAAAATTAAAAATTTAATTCACCGGAATAAGGAATCGAGAGAGAGAGAGAGAGAGAGAGAGAGAGATATTTCCTTAATTAATGAGAGAGAAAGTCCTCAAAATAAGAAAAACTGAACACCAAAAAAAAAAACAAATGTATCAAGTATAGCCACACACTTAATCTCCTCCCTGTCATCAAGACACTCCATCACTTAGAAACACTTAAGGTACAACAAAACCGAGCAATTAGCGACCCGCCGCCTCCCCCTCCCGCTATCAGAGCCCCTTTAGGAGAGTTTGCCCTGAGGCTCCCGCTGACAGAAAACGGGATTGAGCTTTACAGATGGGCCACCCGGGAAGGAGATTATAATGTTGAAATATATACCACGAACAGGTTCTTGACACACTAGAAAGATTAGGTAGATAGATCAGTGGTTCCCTTATAAACGTCTTAGCTCACACACAGGTCCCTTAACAGCTTGTTCTTAAACTGTGTTCACCTTTGTCCTGTCTTCCCTCCCTCCTTCTCCCTGCCCCCCCATCTCTGTCTCTCTCCCTTTCTTCCCCCTCCTACTCTCCTACCCCCCTCCTTTCCTTCCTAATAGCACCCTTCTCTCTTCCCCTCTCTCTCTCTTCCTTCTTCCCCACCATCCCTCACCTCCCGCAAACGCGGCCCCGCCAAGTTCAAGATAGGTAACAACACTATTGACTATGTTTCTTCTTTTAAATATCTTGGTGTCTCCGTCCCTTGTACCCTACCTGCCATACAACAGCTAACCCGCCAATGTACTGACAGACTGAGACCTCTTAGAAGTGTAGCGGGGTACAGCCCACACTATGGTGCTAATATTAGAATTGCTAAAACAATGTACACTCGCACCAAAAAGTATCGGTGCTGGGTGAGATCAACGAGTTCCGAAACGATACGTATACACTGTGATATGTCGGGAAGGTTGGTAAGTGTATCCTCATAACCCCCCCCCCCCCCCTGTCCACTAGGTGTTGCCATATGGCTAACAATCAGGGCTGCCAACATACGGCTGGAACAACTCGCCTTTACCAATACCTATCGTCAATGGTATCAAATTGTTCACATTACAGTATGCACCGATACTTTTTGTTGCAAGTGTACCTAGGCTATATAAGATCTCTGATAGATTACCACGCACCAGCCCTGTTCCTTCGTGACGAGAAAGGCGTTGACAAGCTCGAGAAAATGCAAAATAAAGCCCTCAGAATTATTCTTGTATGTCCCATGAGCACTAAAATGCTTAATATGAGGAAAGAACTAGGTATACCCAGTGTTAAAGATAGAATAATTGAAGTCAACCTCATGATAGCCCTGAGGCTTCTGCGTGGTGATCCTGATAACATTGTTTCCTATAAATTGCTCGAATGTATGAACCATGGGACTGGTGAGTCTAAATGGATCCAAACTACAGCTACACATATGAAGATGTTTGGACTAGACCACCTGTACAAAGTTGAGACACAACATTTCTTCCTGCCACCCTGGCGGACAGTTCCCTTCGATATCACAATACCGACGTATCCGCCTAAAAGATTAATTATACAAAGTATTTATCTACAACACACTGCCAAACTGAGAGCTCTTGAACACATACACACTCTACAGACTGATGATAATATCACACAGACCATCTACACTGATGGATCTCTTAACACCGCCTGTGGGAGGGCTGGAAGTGCTATTGTTGTGACTCAACCTGACGGTAATATAATTGAGAAAGGAGTCAGAAGTAACAACTGGACATCCACTCTACAAACTAAATTAGTTGCAAATACTCACAGCTATTAAATAAATTGAAACCACTGTCACTGACAGTCTCATCATCACTGACTCTCTATCCTCACTACTTGCCCTTGGTACCCTCGACTCAGGTTGTCACGCTCTTGTCTCTGAAGCCAGACACAAATATGCGTACCTTGTCAACCGGGGTGTCAAGGTCAAACTGTTGTGGATCTCCTCTCACATAGGCCGTTGAATACAATTTGGGTCTGTCAAAAAGAACCCTTAAAACTGTAATTAGGAAAGAACTTATTGATGAGTTTGACGTAAGTAGACAAGTGCAAACAGGCACTAGTCGATCCATAGGTCACCATGATGAGATGTATCAAGTGAAACTTGTATATGGAGCAAGTAACAAGATCACTAGATTACAAGATGTTGTAACCGCTAGATTAAGGTTAGGATATAAGTACCTTTGGCAGTATGTTCCTCAAGCAGATGTAAACAAAACTAAATATAAAGTGTGTGGCCATACATATGGCCACACACTTGAACACTACGTCCTCGACTGTGTGAAGATAGAACCTTTTAGGGACATGTCCAAGCACACTGTGTGTGAAATGGCGCCACACTTCATTTCTAATGGCAAGATATTCGACATATTAAGACTGTATCCACTTTTTTGCACTTAGTAACTATATCAGTTCTCGTGTACAGAACCAAATACACAATGTACTTGAATACTTCTCACGCAAATGTGAATAACAAAGTGTGAGGCCAGACATACTGCCTCACACGCCTGTACTCACGCATTTGTGAATAAGTTACCTTTTATGTATAGAACTAAACAAATAATGTAAATGAAATACTGTGTAACATTCAGTGGCATAATATCCTGACAAAGGGGGTTAATTATTATGACCCGTTGTAAACTCTACTCTGTAATCCTTTTGCGCTACCACTCACAGGATGAATATGGGGTGCACAATAAAGTAGCCGCTGTAAGCGGCAAAATCAAAATCAATTCCACCCTTGTCTCCTTCCCCCTCACCTCAGTGTTGTCTTCTACTGGCCAGGGAGTTTATTTAGATCTTCATCTCACTACTGGTGACGACCTTTCCTTAACCAGTCCCTCCCTCCCACACCGGAACACTCAGCATGTAAACTTTGTGATAAACCTTTAAACAAACACTTGGAATGTGACATTCGACGCTTATTGTATCATGAACTATGTAATTAATATATTGAGTCAGGAGTGCTTGAGGACATTCTTGCTGTCAATCCTAAACTTACTAGTCCACACTGGTTGGTCCTCTAATAGAATATACACTAATGAATATGAACTATACTATCAACTACTTTGTGTGTGAACCTCTGCCCTGTGTGGCAGTGAACAGTGATAGCACCCTCCTGTATATTGCTGTTGTTGTTGTTGTTGTCCTTGTTGTTGTTTTTTGTTATTGTTATTTATTGTTATTTTTATTGTTGTTATCGTTGTTGTTTTTGTTATTGTTATTGGTGTTGTTTTGCTTTTGTTGTTGTTACTGTTGTTTTTGTTGTTATTGTTGTTGTTACAGTTGTTGTTTTTGGAGGTCCTTCTGTTTATTGTTTTTTTGGCAGCTGCTCCCAGATTATTTCACCTGCTGATAAAAACAACCGACTGCTACCTGGTGCCTTAGGTTAGGTTAGGTTAAGCAATGTTATGTTAAGTTAGGTTAAGTTAAGTTAGGCTAGGTCAGATCAGGTTAGCTGAAGTTAGGTTAGGTTAGTGTTAAAGTGTTTAATCATCAGGGAAAATAATCTAGGGTGCTTAATCTTCAGGTGATTCATAAAAAACCCAGCGAGGTAACTCACCAGTGTGGAGGGAGAAGATTGGGGCGACCGACAGGCAGCAGAAGAGCAGCAGCAGTTGTAGTAACGGTGGTGCCCTTGGTGGAGGCTCCATGCTGGTGGGTGGTCGTCTCACACCAACCACAACATTGGGTCTCTCAAGTCCTGCTCCAGAAAGCAGAAATCCTAGACTGTATAGCCCCCGAGTCTTTCACAGTCAACTATCTTTTCTGAGACAGTTTTACACTCCTTGACTATCTTATATATACATCACATTAAAGTATCGTTACGTAGGAGTCATATTTTCACAAACTTTCTCTCCACTTTCTGAAAAATGTCGCCAGACTTTTGTATACAGTTACTAATGAGAATATTCAATGGTGTTCCTCGAGGTCTGCCAGGGAGTTCTTGTTCCGTTGTTGTTGTTGATCTGAGAGGTTCACGTTCTTACTGCAGCATGTTGGTGACGAGGTGGTGACGTGGTGGTAACGAGATGGCGAAGCGGCGGTAACAAGGTGGTGACGAGGCGACGTGTTGGTGCTCAGAGAGAGTCCTGGTGATACTCTTCCTTATCTGTAATAATGAGAAAAAAAGTTTAATGTCAGTGGGATAATAATAATAACAATAATAATAATAAAAATATTAGTAATATTATTAGTAGTAGTAGTATTGTTACTATTTGATACTATTCTGCGTTGCTACAAAATAATGTGCTAGATCTTCGCGTGGTGTCCTTAAAACAAATGAGATACTGTACTACTAGACATAGACTGCTGCAGCTATAAACACGATAAAACATACAGCCTCCAGAGAAGATTAAAAACTCTTACTTAAGAATTAAATCGTTCCCTGAGATGACACCAGGTCAACACATAACACTTTATCCCTTTTAACGTTCGTACTGTAAACAGACCTTCTATATGTTTGTTGAAATCAACTTGTCAAGGAGTGTTAATAAGTCTTGTTTCGCGTCTCATATTTAGTTACCAAACCTGTTTTTGTGAAGAGACACGCGAGTCAAACAAGTGAATGTCGCTACGAAAACACAAATAAACATTACGGAACCTATAAGCGAGTAAACATTGTTAGAGAAAATCAAATGAACTTATCGGAAAGGATAAACAAGTGTATGTTGTAGATAAAAACATATGAAAACGATTGAAAGTTACAGTGAATATAAATAAATTAATTAAAATATGAACAATCGTAGATGTTACGCAAATAGAAAAAAAAAAACTCGTGAGCATCGCGAAATAAAAGAAAACAAGTGCCTGTCGAGGGAGGAAAAAGTTATTGAATGTCTCTCAGGGTATCATGTGAGCTCTACAACCCATCTGGGATCCCGAGTTTTGATGGGAAGTGAGATCGAATCCTCCGCACTATTGATACGGTGTGTTTTTCACGTTGGCTTATTTTCACGAAAGTGTGACTGAGATGACCAAATATTTTTATATTTAAAAATTTGCAATTTATTTTTCCATTGATGTTTTGGTTAATGTTTTTACCGTAACACTGATGTTTATTTAGTTACATATATGTCTAAAATTGTTCGTATGTTTATACGTTTCGTGATGTGCTTTTGTTTGTCCTCTGCGATCCATGACTTTATAGTTTCCGTAATGTTTATTTTAATTCCTGATGAAATTTACTCCTTTATTGCGATATTTACAAAGATAAACTAGAAGAATAATACGAGTAAGACATTAAACCAGGAATAACAACAACAGCAGGGAGTAAAGACGTCCAGAATAACAGCATAGGCGCTTATAGCAGCAACACCTTCACCTCAGTAACATCGTCACAGCGCAGGTGATAACAGCAATAACAGTGACACCCTCAAGTCCAGAACAGCAGGTAGACAGCATCAATAACCTTAAGTAACACAACACAGGAACAGCCTTACCGTGACGTAACCAAACAAATGAATCGTAAAACAGTGAGTGTAACAAGGGGAGCAGAACCTATATAAAATTCATCTTTTAATCTTGAACTGTTGAAGATTATTGAGTATATTAACCTGTACAACACAGTTAAAAGGTTTACTTGTTAACACGTCGTAATATAATGTAACAATATCAGTTCATGTGTGGTGACAGTATGAAGGTGGTTATCGACTTGTGTGGTGACAGTATTAAGGTGGTTATCGACCTGTGTGGTGACAGTATGAAGGTGGTTATCAACCTGTGTGGTGAGAGTATTAAGGTGGTTATCGACCTGTGTGGTGACAGTATTAAGGTGGTTATCGACCTGTGTGGTGAGAGTATTAAGGTGGTTATCGACCTGTGTGGTGACAGTATTAAGGTGGTTATCGACCTGTGTGGTGACAGTATTAAGGTGGTTATCGACCTGTGTGGTGACAGTATTAAGGTGGTTATCGACCTGTGTGGTGAGAGTATTAAGGTGGTTATCGACCTGTGTGGTGACAGTATTAAGGTGGTTATCGACCTGTGTGGTGACAGTATTAAGGTGGTTATCGACCTGTGTGGTGACAGTATTAAGGTGGTTATCGACCTGTGTGGTGAGAGTATTAAGGTGGTTATCGACCTGTGTGGTGACAGTATTAAGGTGGTTATCGACCTGTGTGGTGACAGTATTAAGGTGGTTATCGACCTGTGTGGTGAGAGTATTAAGGTGGTTATCGACCTGTGTGGTGACAGTATTAAGGTGGTTATCGACCTGTGTGGTGACAGTATTAAGGTGGTTATCGACCTGTGTGGTGACAGTATTAAGGAGGTTATCGACCTGTGTGGTGAGAGTATTAAGGTGGTTATCGACCTGTGTGGTGAGAGTATTAAGGTGGTTATCGACCTGTGTGGTGACAGTAATAAGGTGGTTATCGACCTGTGTGGTGACAGTATTAAGGTGGTTATCGACCTGTGTGGTGAGAGTATTAAGGTGGTTATCGACCTGTGTGGTGACAGTATTAAGGTGGTTATCGACCTGTGTGGTGACAGTATTAAGGTGGTTATCGACCTGTGTGGTGAGAGTATTAAGGTGGTTATCGACCTGTGTGGTGACAGTATTAAGGTGGTTATCGACCTGTGTGGTGAGAGTATTAAGGTGGTTATCGACCTGTGTGGTGACAGTATTAAGGTGGTTATCGACCTGTGTGGTGAGAGTATTAAGGTGGTTATCGACCTGTGTGGTGAGAGTATTAAGGTGGTTATCGACCTGTGTGGTGACAGTATTAAGGTGGTTATCGACTTGTGTGGTGACAGTATTAAGGTGGTTATCGACCTGTGTGGTGACAGTATTAAGGTGGTTGTCGACCTGTGTGGTGAGAGTATTAAGGTGGTTATCGACCTGTGTGGTGACAGTATTAAGGTGGTTATCGACCTGTGTGGTGAGAGTATTAAGGTGGTTATCGACCTGTGTGGTGAGAGTATTAAGGTGGTTATCGACCTGTGTGGTGACAGTATTAAGGTGGTTATCGACCTGTGTGGTGAGAGTATTAAGGTGGTTATCGACCTGTGTGGTGACAGTATTAAGGTGGTTATCGACCTGTGTGGTGACAGTATTAAGGTGGTTATCGACCTGTGTGGTGAGAGTATTAAGGTGGTTATCGACCTGTGTGGTGACAGTATTAAGGTGGTTATCGACCTGTGTGGTGAGAGTATTAAGGTGGTTATCGACCTGTGTGGTGACAGTATTAAGGTGGTTATCGACCTGTGTGGTGACAGTATTAAGGTGGTTATCGACCTGTGTGGTGAGAGTATTAAGGTGGTTATCGACCTGTGTGGTGACAGTATTAAGGTGGTTATCGACCTGTGTGGTGAGAGTATTAAGGTGGTTATCGACCTGTGTGGTGACAGTATTAAGGTGGTTATCAACCTGTGTGGTGACAGTATTAAGGTGGTTATCGACCTGTGTGGTGAGAGTATTAAGGTGGTTATCGACCTGTGTGGTGACAGTATTAAGGTGGTTATCGACCTGTGTGGTGAGAGTATTAAGGTGGTTATCGACCTGTGTGGTGACAGTATTAAGGTGGTTATCGACCTGTGTGGTGAGAGTATTAAGGTGGTTATCGACCTGTGTGGTGACAGTATTAAGGTGGTTATCGACCTGTGTGGTGACAGTATTAAGGTGGTTATCGACCTGTGTGGTGAGAGTATTAAGGTGGTTATCGACCTGTGTGGTGAGAGTATTAAGGTGGTTATCGACCTGTGTGGTGAGAGTATTAAGGTGGTTATCGACCTGTGTGGTGAGAATATTAAGGTGGTTATCGACCTGTGTGGTGAGAGTATTAAGGTGGTTATCGACCTGTGTGGTGAGAGTATTAAGGTGGTTATCGACCTGTGTGGTGACAGTATGAAGGTGGTTATCGACCTGTGTGGTGAGAGTATTAAGGTGGTTATCGACCTGTGTGGTGACAGTATTAAGGTGGTTATCGACCTGTGTGGTGACAGTATTAAGGTGGTTATCGACCTGTGTGGTGAGAGTATTAAGGTGGTTATCGACCTGTGTGGTGACAGTATTAAGGTGGTTATCGACCTGTGTGGTGAGAGTATTAAGGTGGTTATCGACCTGTGTGGTGACAGTATTAAGGTGGTTATCGACCTGTGTGGTGAGAGTATTAAGGTGGTTATCGACCTGTGTGGTGACAGTATTAAGGTGGTTATCGACCTGTGTGGTGACAGTATTAAGGTGGTTATCGACCTGTGTGGTGAGAGTATTAAGGTGGTTATCGACCTGTGTGGTGACAGTATTAAGGTGGTTATCGACCTGTGTGGTGAGAGTATTAAGGTGGTTATCGACCTGTGTGGTGACAGTATTAAGGTAGTTATCGACCTGTGTGGTGAGAGTATTAAGGTGGTTATCGACCTGTGTGGTGAGAGTATTAAGGTGGTTATCGACCTGTGTGGTGACAGTATTAAGGTGGTTATCGACCTGTGTGGTGACAGTATTAAGGTGGTTATCGACCTGTGTGGTGAGAGTATTAAGGTGGTTATCGACCTGTGTGGTGAGAGTATTAAGGTGGTTATCGACCTGTGTGGTGAGAGTATTAAGGTGGTTATCGACCTGTGTGGTGACAGTATTAAGGTGGTTATCGACCTGTGTGGTGACAGTATCAAGGTGGTTATCGACCTGTGTGGTGAGAGTATTAAGGTGGTTATCGACCTGTGTGGTGACAGTATTAAGGTGGTTATCGACCTGTGTGGTGAGAGTATTAAGGTGGTTATCGACCTGTGTGGTGACAGTATTAAGGTGGTTATCGACCTGTGTGGTGACAGTATTAAGGTGGTTATCGACCTGTGTGGTGAGAGTATTAAGGTGGTTATCGACCTGTGTGGTGACAGTATTAAGGTGGTTATCGACCTGTGTGGTGAGAGTATTAAGGTGGTTATCGACCTGTGTGGTGACAGTATTAAGGTGGTTATCGACCTGTGTGGTGAGAGTATTAAGGTGGTTATCGACCTGTGTGGTGACAGCATTAAGGTGGTTATCCCTTTTGTACAACAATAATATAAACCTCTGACACGCTGACAGATGTGTAGGAAGCATAACAACAACAGGGACTGTGTCAGCACCACCATCACCACAGGTAATTACATGCTTAACAGTGTCAGTAGAATCAGCAGTAACGTCAGCAGCACCACAACCACCACCATCACAGACAATAGCAAACTAAACAGTGTCAGTAGAATCAGCACCAACGTCAGCAGCACCATAACCACCACCATCACCACAGGTAGTAACAAGCTTAAGTGTCAGCACTAACGTCAGCTCCGCCAGCACCAGGTTGGTTATATCAAGACAACGAGTTTGTCACAACATAACTACAGCGACCGTGAGAACCTTGTAGGCTGGGTCAGTCCTCACGTCTTGGGGAAACACGAGACTCCTACCGCGCCCCTCCCCGCCCTGGGGTGCCCATCCCTTGTGGCCAGGACACCCCGGGGAGGTGCTGCAGGAGGTAGGGGGACGCTAGGGGACTGTGGGGAACGCTCCACCTCATCTACTACACACACACCTCCTACACTCTACTCCACATTGTAATAAGGCACCACACGTCGTCAAGAGTAGACTCCGGTAATCTCCACAAAGGGTCGTACGTTGTTCCCTCTTGTGTCAGCTTCTGTAATGTAGTAGTGAGTCGCTCGCCAGTATTTCCTCTCCACTGACAACCAGCACAATTCTCCCTTAGATGGGGCTGCCTCTTGTTACTCTCAAGTCATGGTAGTTATTGGCGCTGTATTTACAAGTTATTTCAGCGCTGTTACAGTGATACACTCTTACACTGTATTTCATTATGTAGGTATTGTAATTTATATATATAGATGCATACAGTGCCTTTGTCAGTATGTATTGTATATTTGCTGGTGTCATTACATATACAAGTTATACATTTTTATACATGGTAATAATGTAGATATATAAGTAGATATACAGGTACATGACAGTTACAGGTACAGTTACAGGTACAGATACAAGTATAGGTACAGTTACAGGACAGATACAGTTGCAGGGGAGGTACAGGTACAGGGCAGTTATAGGTACAAGACAGGTACAGGGCAGGTATAGACACACAGCAGGTACAGCGCAGGTAGAGTGCAGTTACAGGTACAGGGCACTTGGAGGGCAGGTGCAGGTACAGGTATATACACTCTTAAACCTTAGCATAGTTACAACACTGAACAAACACCCAATGATTTTTCTCGAGGTAAAGTTAGTGGTATTTGAGGTTCTGTGTTGACTCTCGCTGTATGGGAGAGTGTGGTGTTAATATTATTACTCTCTCTCTCTCTCTCTCTCTCTCTCTCTCTCTCTCTCTCTCTCTCTCTCTCTCACTACTAGGACCTTCTCCGCCTTCCTCTAACCCTCCATCTATCCTTCTCTTCCCTTTCCTTATCTTTCACCAACCTTCCCCTCCTCCTCTTTCCCTAACTCAACATGTCGAGCCTATCATCCGTGACACTCCATATGTGCCTCCCTCCTCCCCCCCCCCCCCTCCTAGCCCTCCCACCCTCTTTCTATATATTGGGTGAGAATCGTCACACCTGTTCTTCACCTCTCTCTCCTATCGTCTCCCCTCCCCCCTACTCCCCGGATCAGCTGGGCTTCTTGTGTCAACAGTGATCGTCATGAAGGAGTGAGTGTTCATCACGTGTGTTCCCAGGACCAGTGGTGGGGGAACCTCCTCTCATCTCCCCCAGTTCCCTTTCACATCTCTCTCAGTACTCATTCTCAGTTCTCTCACAGATCTCTCTCAGTTCTACCCCAGTTCCCTCTCAGTTCTCTCCCAGTTTTCCCCCAGTTATCTCCCAATTCTCTCTCAGCTCCCTCAATTCACAGCATCTAGTAAGTCTAACACGTTAATACACACGGCAGGAGAACAATTTATAGCCAAACTGAGTCTTTCACCGAGGCTTTGGTGCTGACGATGTTAACTGAGACTCAACACCGAGGAAATAATGTCTTTACAAGTTATAAGTTTCAAGTGTCAGCACGGAGCGAGAGAAGAGAGGTTAATATTTTCACGGAGTGTTTTAACGTTGATTGACAGTAAACAAGTGAAGGAACAACTCAGACAGTAGAGAAGTGAAGGAACAACTCAGACAGTAGACAAGTGAAGGAACAACTCAAACAGTAAACAAGTGAAGGAACAACTCAGACAGTAGACAAGTGAAGGAACAACTCAGACAGTAGACAAGTGAAGGAACATCTCAGACAGTAGACAAGTGAAGGAACAACTCAGACAGTAGACAAGTGAAGGAACAACTCAGGCAGTAAACGTGTTAAGACTTCCACAGTGTCAAGACCAGAATGAATAACTTACATTTGACATAATTATACATCAGTTTTGTGAGTAAAGTTGTTCAATTGAACCTCTCTCTCTCTCTCTCTCTCTCTTTGCTTTATGTAGTTACAGTAGATTATATTATGGCCATATGTTTGTGTGTCCGGATATGTAAGTGCATGGTAAAAGTGGTTCTGTTTTGTGGTGAGATAGTTATGTATTTTTCTCCTGCTGGTAAAATATAGTTTATGTTTGATGGCATTACAGATTATATCACGTCCATGTCAGTGTAAGATTGTATTTTGTGCATGGTGGAGTAAGTTGTCTGTTGTGTTGTGTATAATTCGTCCAAGTATTTTTTACTGCATGGCAAATATACACGACAGTTGTTGTATTTCATGATAATGTAGTCTACCATATGTTACAGAAAGATGTATTAGTGCTTTATAAGTAATCTATTTTATATGACTTGTGTAACTATTATAGCAATGCATTTTTCTGCATGCCAAAATATTTTATTAAATTTATATATCAAAATAAAACATTATTTGTCACGAAGAGTATTCTGGTACAGTCACTCGCACTAGACCTGTCGCCTCTCCTGAACCACAAACCCCGAGATTCAGTCTCGTGAACCCAAAGCATTTATGGACAGAATAATGTATCAGTCTACTGCTTCGGGTTCACGAGTCTGAATCTCAGGGTTCGTGGTTCAGGAAAGACAACAGGACTACTGCGGGGGACTGTACTGTAAACATCAGGTCATCTCAAGTTACTGCACAAACAATAAACAAGTAGATACATAAAGCATAACATTTGTGCTGAGTGTGTTAAAGATCTTTTACTGCTAAGAGGCGAGAGTTCTCCGCAGGGTCAACACACTCTCTCGCTCCTGAAACTGTGTAAATCCCCGAGTGAAACATTGTTGAGTGTCAGTGAGTAAATGTTGAGGGTGACGCGAGTGTGTTGGGTCGGTCGAGTGCCCGGGGAGAGGCCGACATGCGAGTATTTGGAGAAAAACCTCACTCATATACTGTTTACCTGTTGTGTTGTGTGAGTTGAGTTGTTTGTAATACTTCAGTTTTGTTTTGTTTTTGTATCATATTCGCCACCTATCAGCTAACTAGCCGTTTGGGCGTGGTGTTAAGTGTTGGAGGTGAGGTGATGTTGGTGTTAAGTGTTGGAGGTGAGGTGATGTTGGTGTTAAGTGCTGGAGGTGAGGTGATGTTGGTGTTAAGTGTTGGAGGTGAGGTGATGTTGGTGTTAAGTGTTGGAGGTGAGGTGATGTTGGTGTTAAGTGTTGGAGGTGAGGTGATGTTGGTGTTAAGTGTTGGAGGTGAGGTGATGTTGGTGTTAAGTGTTGGAGGTGAGGTGATGTTGGTGTTAAGTGTTGGAGGTGAGGTGATGTTGGTGTTAAGTGCTGGAGGTGAGGTGATGTTGGTGTTAAGTGTTGGAGGTGAGGTGATGTTGGTGTTAAGTGTTGGAGGTGAGGTGATGTTGGTGTTAAGTGTTGGAGGTGAGGTGATGTTAAGTGTTGGAGGTGAGGTGATGTTGGTGTTAAGTGTTGGAGGTGAGGTGATGTTGGTGTTAAGTGTTGGAGGTGAGGTGATGTTGGTGTTAAGTGTTGGAGGTGAGGTGATGTTGGTGTTAAGTGTTGGAGGTGAGGTGATGTTGGTGTTAAGTGTTGGAGGTGAGGTGATGTTGGTGTTAAGTGCTGGAGGTGAGGTGATGTTGGTGTTAAGTGTTGGAGGTGAGGTGATGTTGGTGTTAAGTGTTGGAGGTGAGGTGATGTTGGTGTTAAGTGTTGGAGGTGAGGTGATGTTGGTGTTAAGTGTTGGAGGTGAGGTGATGTTGGTGTTAAGTGTTGGAGGTGATAGACGCTTGAGGTGTTTGTTGTAATATTATGGACCAAAAAAAATCACTATAATAAAAAGTGGAGGAGAAAATGTTTAAACGAATTAATAAAGGAAGGATAAATATTTGTTTATATATTGGTAAAAATGGCGACAAAAATACACAGACTCCCGCTACGTACAAGAAGCTGGTGATGGACAGCCCTCGAGACGTGAAAAAAGGAGAGAGAAACCACGACTCTGTAAACTAATGTCTGGAGGTTCCTAAGTGTCACCGCGGCTCCCCCTGTCCATAAACAATGAACCATATGTCCCCAAGTAACCCTAGAGACCACCAAACTTTAGAAACCTGCTGTGTTGGCTGTAGGGAGAAAACACTCGTTCTTCTCCCTCCCTGCTGTGCTGTTTCCCTCAACGACGTCGCTCCCGGTTCCCTTACCACTCACCAGATGGCTCTGCGGTTTGTTTACGTTTTGTGCATTCGAGTCGACTATACGTTCATGGGATTTTTTTTGTTGGCAGACCTTAACGAAGATAGAACTACACACACACACATACACGCACACACACGTATCATGACCGAAAATGGACATCCATATATCCACGTATATTCATCCCAACACACACACACATATACAAGGGTGGGCGTCACCATACAGGAATATAAATGGTGGAGGCGTACACACAATACAGACACACATATCTCCACCAACATGGACATACATACATACAAGGAGGGCGTCACCATATATATTCGCAAAAGGTGGACACACACACACACACACACACACGATAATTCACTTCCTCAGGTTCTCCATACTACGATAAAGGTCTAGTGGCCATAAATGACTTGTAAATTAACCATATACGAGTCTACCTGAGTTTGAGACTTTCCTCGTGTTAAAGAAGATGTCAGATAACAGTGATGTGTGTGTGTGTGTTGGATGTGTGTGTGTGTTGGGTGTGTGTGTGTGTGTTGGGTGGGTGGGTGGGTGGGTGGGTGTGTGTGTGTGTGTCATGTGGTCTCTGAAACTGTACCTGTATTTACAGCTTCACCTGTATACGTATACCACTATTTGTACCTGTACCTAAAGGTTTACCTGTAAATACCTGAATCCAAATACAGACCAAACATACACACAGGTTCAAACAATCTAATTACACGAGAATAAAAACAAAACGCAACGAAACTATACGGAAACTCTCCACAAATTATGACTCTAGTGTGTGTGTTAAAGTCCTTAGAAGGAGCGAAGGAAGCCACGCCAGGATTCCTACCCTCCTTTAAGTTATGTCTGAGTCGAGTTCCTTACATTGCTCACGTCCACGGCGGGTTCCTCCTGACGTAGTTCGCCCTCCTACCCCATAAATAAACCATTTGCATTGGCTTTCGCTGTGCTGGAGACGTTCACGCGCTGAGATCTCAAGGCTTTATGAGACGCGCCGCGACCCAGGGATTCTTACAGCCACACCACACGTTTATATTATTATTTTTTGTCTTACCTTAAACGGGAATATAAGATCATCTCTCTCTCTCTCTCTCTCTCTCTCGGCCCATGTTCTCAACGTAACATATCTCTCCAGAGAACTAACACTTTCCTCGTGACTGGAGAAAGTATATACTTGGTTTCCTTAACTCACGACTCCTGCGTAAAATTATAAAAAATTTGTAAGTTAATTTTTTTCCACCAAGAATTGATTTTGAATTTTGATCGTCTGATCTTAGGTTAGGTTAGATATGGTTAAGTCAGGTTAGGTTAAGTTATGTTTAATAAGATTAGGTTAAATCAGGATTACTGTTTGGATGCTTAATGTTAACATAACCCGATTATTTAACAAAAATTCCTAAAATCCTCTTATGATAATTATTTACCCCAAGAACAAAATAATCCAGACTTAATCTCTATAACCCGGATTAACAGATTTACATAAGTGATATTTCTGTCTCTTGGTATATGTGTAAACGTATCTTACAACTGTCCATCTTAAACTATAGTGACCAACAGTACAGTCCCCTTCACTAGTGCGTTTACAGGAGCTCATCAAGTTTTGTGCAGTGTGGCAGCCTTGTGTTTGTTTACATTCGACAGAAGGAAACTCGTAATAGTAAACAAACTATGGAATCAAAGTAAAACAATATTAAAACAAATATATCATTGTAATGATTTGTGGAATGTTTATATGTCAAGCTCCTGCAAATGCTCTAGTGAAGGAGACTATCACAAGTGTTTCCCCATACCACAAGTGTTTCCCCATATCACAAGTGTTTCCCCATATCACGAGATTTTCCCCATATCACGAGATTTTCCCCATATCACGAGATTTTCCCCATATCACAAGTGTTTCCCCATATCACAAGTGTTTCCCCATATCACGAGATTTTCCCCATATCACGAGATTTTCCCCATATCACAAGTGTTTCCCCATATCACGAGATTTTCCCCATATCACGAGATTTTCCCCATACCACAAGTGTTTCCCCATATCACGAGATTTTCCCCATATCACAAGTGTTTCCCCATATCACGAGATTTTCCCCATATCAGATACGGCTTTTAAATTACAGAAGAGGATCTCATTTGTGTACATTAAGGCAGGGTGACTATAGGCGGGGGTCCCTCTGCCACCCACTTATCACCAACAATTTACCTCAATTTAGACGAGTCGCCCCTCAAGATCTACCCGGTTATAGAGAACGGGTACCCCTAGGAAGAATCCTTTATGACGTCATCGAGCCGCAGGGGGTAGGAGGGGATAAGGAGAATAAGGGAGAAGTAGGGGTAATAGGGGCCTCTTTTTTGAGACAGTTATGGCGTGTCAGGAGCTGGAAGATAACCGGAGAGCAAGAACCAGACTCCTTCAGATAGCATTCCCAAGATTTTCTCCCATGATAATAATGGTAGTAGGGGTGGTAGTGGTAGCGGTGGTAGTGGTAAGGGTGGTAGAAGTAGTGGTATGGGTAAGGGGTAGCAGTAGAAGCAGCAGCCCAGGAATTATGTTACAGCCTGGTTGAGATATCGACTGTCCTTCTCTCTGCATAGGTCTGCATTGCTCTGCCTCGGGGGAACGAGAACATCGGCCCCAAAGCCGACAACGGTCGCAGATATTGAAGATGGGGCAACAGTCACTGAATGCCGCATAGATCTACGGCTTAACTAACTCAACACAGCCAGGGTAGCTACTTTTGTATTGGGATATTTAATTTTAAGGCAATAAAATGGCGGCGAAGGTGTGGCTATTGGGGGAGGATGGAGGCCACGTTTGAAAAAAGTAGTAGTAGTAGTGGTGGTAGGGGGGGGGGGGAGATGCCATTCACGCTATGAGAAAGATATTTGAGCAGCGTGATCGTGAGGCAGTATTCCTGGTTGACGCCGTCTGTCACCGTAACCTAGCTCTCGATGCTGCACACAGGATGAACGAGAATGACAAGATCAGGGCATATGGGGAGAGAATTCTGAATGTTGATCTGGGTATCTTCACTCCTCTGGTGTGCACAACCTCTGATGGGATTGGAACAAGTGCAAGGTGTTTTTATGCCAGACTCGCGGAGGTTTTATCTGAACGGAAACAGCAGCCCAGAAGCTACATTACAGCCTGGTTGAGATGTCGACTGTCCTTCTCTCTGCTTAGGTCTGCATTGCTCTGCCTCAGAGGAACGAGATCTTTGGCCCGAAAGCCGACAACGGTCACAGATATTGACTATGAGGCAACAGTCACTGAATACAGCATAGATGTGCGGCTTAACTAACTCAACACAGCTAGGATAGCTACTTTTGGATTGAGATATTTAATTTTAAGGCAATAAAATGACAGCGAAGGTGTGGCTATTAAGGGAGGCTGGGGACCACGTTTGAAAAAAAAGTAGTAGTAGTAGAGAATTTGAAAAAAAAAGTATCTATAGCGCAGGAAGTGGGCGCCTCGAACTGGTTAACTACGTTACCGATAAGGACAAATGGTTTCGGTCTCAATAAACAAGAATTTAAAAGATGCCATTGCTCTAAGGTACGGTAGGCCAGTAGAAGGTTTGCCCTCCCAATGCGTGTGAGGCTCTTCCTATGACGTCGATCACGCCATGGTGTGCAAGAAAGGGGCTTCATATGCATGAGGCAAGACGAAGTAAGGGATCTCACAGCAAATATGTTGAAGGAAATATGTCGTAATATCAGGGTAGAACCGAACCTCCTTCCATTGGACGGTGAGAATTTCCAACATAGGACTTCAAAAACAGCCAACGAAGCCCGTGTTGACGTCAGTGCTCGAGGATTCTGGACGCGAGGACAGCGAGCCTTCTTCGACATCAAGATTTTTTATCCCATGGCCGCATGTCACTGTAACTTAGCTCTCGATGCTGCACGCAGGAGGAACGAGAACGACAAGATAAGGGCATACGGGGAGAGAATTCAGAACGTTGATCAAGGCAGCTTCACTCCTCTAGTGTTCACAACCTCTGGTGGGATGGAACCAAGTGCAAGATGCTTCTACGCCAGACTCGCGGAGGTGATGTCGACTGTCCTCTCTGTCCTTAGGTCTGCTTTGCTCTGCCTCAGGGGAACGAGAGCATCGGCCCCAAGGCCGACAACAGTTGCACATATTGACTATGAGGCAACGGTCACTGAATGCCGCATAGATCTGCGGCTCAACTAACTCAACACAGCTAGGATAGCTACTGATGTATTAGGATATATAATTTTAAGGTAATAAAATGACGGCGAAGGTGTGGCTATTGGGGGAGGCTGGAGGCCATGTTAAAAGAAAAAATAGTGATAGTAGTAGAAGGTGGTAGCAGCAGTAGTAGGGATGGAGGGTTATTTAACAGTCTCAGACCGTTATCTTGATGTGTTAACGATGAGGGGCGCCTACCTTTTACGATTACTCTTCCCCATCCTCCTCCCCATCCCCTCCCCGTCATCCCCAACCCTAACCCCAACCCCTTCTCTTCCTACGATCCCATTACCCTCTTCTTCCTCCCCATCCCAGCACCCTTATCCCATCGTCCTTCTATTCTTCCTCATCATCCCATCGCACTCCTCCTCCACCCCCCCCTCCTCCTCTGCGCCGCTGCCACATCTCCACGAGTTGTGGTGATGTTCAGATCTTTGTTTTTTATGTTTATTTACCCTGAAGATGAACGACAGTGTTTGCAATAATAATAATAATAATAATAATAATAATAATAATTAACGGTTTATTGAAGGAGCTTGGCAGCCAGAAGGCTGAAAATATACAGTTACATATTTGGGGAATGGGTTACGAATTACAAATAATATACAAGTAACATAAGTGACACAAATAAGACATATAATAACTTAGATGGGGAAAAGCTCAAACAACAGTTCATTTCAACATAGTGACAGTGTTACAGTATTACAAGTTGTTGATAATTTTTACAATGGTTGGGACTGGGCTGTTCTTATAGCGATCAGTTCGTGCACGTATGGGCTGGATGCGGTTGTGGTGTCGAACAGCAATTCTCGGACAAGGGATCTCAGGTGGTAGTAGGAGCCGGTGTCGGGGATGGTGTAGAAGCTTCTTACCAAATTTGCAGATGAGGTCGTGGTGATGGTCAGTGAGAGTCGAAAGGGTCAGTGTGTTGAGCGCTTCTTGATATGTGGAGTAGGAGGGGGAGAGAATAATCTTGCATGCCCTCTTTTGTACTTTTTCTAGGTGTTTACGTTGTGTGGCATTTAGGGAGGAAGACCAGGTGGGGGAGGCATAGGTGAGCTTGGGAAGTATGAATGTTGTGTAAACACTGAGGAGCTCGTGTGCAGGAACTCCGAGGGACTTGAGTCGGCGGAGGAGGTGGAGACGGAAACTGGAGGATTTGACAACTTCATTGACGTGTGGTTTCCAATTTAGTTTGTTGTCTATGGTGACGCCGAGGAGCTTCGTGGAATCTACAACCTGGAGTGTGTTCGGACCTAGAGTAATGGAAGGAGGTGGGACAATGTCGGAGGAGAGGTTGATGTGCATAACCATGGTCTTGGTATGGTTGATGGTGACATGGTTGTTGGTGGCCCAGTTTTGGAGACTGTTCAATAAATCCTGAAGGGCGGTATAGTTGGGAGCAGAATTGTTGACGCTGATCCCAATGGTGGAGTCGTCGACATATTTCCAGCGAGCAGGGGTTTCTCTTAGGGCATCATTGATGAGCATAAGGAAGCAGAGTGGTCCCATCTTGGTGCCTTGGGGACGCCACAGGTGAGTGACTGAAAGGTGGAGACAGCCCCTCGGAAGCGTACAGCTTGGCGTCGGTCACTGAGGAAGTCTGTAAGCCATGGTATGAGGCTTCTTCGAAGCCCGAGGTCAATAGCTTTGTTGATGATTATATTGTGGTCGACTAGGTCGAACGCTTTAGTGAAATCAATGAAGGCGACGGCTACAGACGTTTTTCGTTTCTCGATATGGCGGTATATGTAATCGAGAAAGCTGACAAGACAGTGAGTGGTGGAGGAAGTTTTCATGTTGCCAAATTGCTGAGGGTCTACGACTCCTGCAATATCAGCATAAGCCCAGTCGAACACAAAACTTTCACAGATTAGGCTGGGTATTGGGGTGATTGCAATAGGTCGTAGCTGATTTAAGGATTGTGGGCTGGTTGACTTGGGCACTGGTGATACATAAGAGGTCTTCCAGTCAGCTGGGCATCTGGCTTGACTGAGAGAAGCATTGATGATGGAGCAGAGGGGTTTAGCAAGCTCAGGGGAGAACTCCTTGAAGAGTTTCATTGGTAAGTCAATGGGGGTGGTAAAGCGTTTTAATTTTAGTTTGTCCAGCCGTGGGAGCGTCTGGCATATAGTAGCGAAATGGTTATTTGTTTGCTCAGCTGCGTCAACACTAGTGAGATGGCTAAGGAAGGGGAGGGGGTGTGTCTTATTGTTTAGTCCACAGAGTTCTTTAAGCTTACCATACCATTGACTGATGTTGGTCTGCTTCAGGTGTTGTAATTTGGTTGGGTAGTGGGACTTCTTTGCAGTGCGTATTTCGCGGATGACTCGGTTGCGAAGTGACCTGTAGCGGATGTGGTCATTGAGATGAAAGGCTCTGTCTCTCTGTTGCATAAGTCTTTTGATCCAAGGTGTGATCCAGGGCAAGTCAGCTGGGTGAGATCTGACGGACTTCTCGGGGAAGAAGTGGTGGTGAGCTTGCGTGGTGGTGTTGGTATAATTTATCCATTTGGTTTCCACGTCATCCACGCTAAGTACTTCAGTCCAGGGATAGTGAACTATCCACTGCCCGAAGAGGCGCACTGCAGAGTCAGTAATCGGCCTGTAGGTCTTGATGTAGGGTCTCTGTACTTGAGTGGGAGTGGCAGCTGGGGACCAGAGCACTGATAAGTGTGTGCTACACCCGATAGGAGGCATTGGTTGAGGTGGTTGGTACTGGTCGGCTAAATCAGTTAAGATAAGGTCAAGGGTATTTTGACCGTGTGTGGGGAAGGTCACGACTTGTGATAGTGATAGCTGGTCCTGGATATCAGTGGTGTCAATTTCATTTAAATCCCCACATAATACTAACTTGGCACATGGGTACCTAACTCTGAGGTGGTCTGAGGTGGTGATGAGATGATTGATAAGGGTGTCTCTGGTGGGTGAGCGAGGCGGATGGTATGCCACACAGATTATGATGGAAGCAGTGTGGCGTGGGTGCGCTGGTGGCACAACACGTACCCATAATGCTTCCACATCTGCTGGGACTTGTAACATCCAGGCGTGACGGGCGTAGGTCATCTTGACAGAAGAGGGCAACGCCCCCTCCACGTCTATGTGAACGAAGGTGATGAAAGAGCTGATATCCCTCAATATGACACGTTTCAGGCACAATTTGCCAAGCCTCACATATGGCAACGACGCTCGCGGCGGCTGACCTGACTGTAGTTGCCAGCTCGTCGAACTTGTTAGCTAGGGAAGTGACATTGGATAGCAGTAAAGACGGGAGATCATACCATATCCGTGGAACTTCAGTGTAGTGGTATGGTCTGTCAGGGGTGGGTTTCTCCAGTTTCCTAGTGGAGGTTACGGTTCTAATGGGCTTATGTGTATGACGGCCTTGTCTACGGCTACGCGCGTGAAATATGTTCAGTGACTTGAGTAGCCGGATAACACTGCCATCAGGATAACCGTTCCCACGCTTTAGATGGTACAGAGTGCGTCGGGAGTAAGTGATTGGTGGCCATCTGTTGAAATCTGTTGTGGGCGGACGGAAGTGTTTGTCACTGACGGCACTTTGAGGGACACTGACACTGGTAGACATCTGTTAATATTTGTCAGTCGTAAAGACCGTGGGTCTTTGTCCCTGGTGCTTGGGGTCGCCGACACAGTTTTCACGATAGCTGTAAACACCGCGGTGGTCCTTGTCACTGGCACTTTAAAGGTGACCGATAAAGTGCCCACTGTCTGACTTTTCCTTGGGGTGCACTATCGAGCACTGTATGGTAATCACTTATTGCACTGCTCCGTAATCAATCGTTCACTAATCACTAGAATGTTTTGTTGAATCGATCCTGGTGTAGTAAGGCTGGTAGGGGTATAGCAGGGGGAGCGGGCAGGGCCAAACAGACTCGGCCTGGCTGCTAAAACCGGGAGCGCCTTCGGGGCACGTCCTGTCTCACTGAGGGTTGACAAGTGTGTGTGTGTGTGTGTGTGTAAAATGAATTTAAATTTTGCAGGGGACAGTAGCTAGTTTATTGTGCACACATCCTGTGAGCGGTAGCGGTAAAAGGATTACAGAGTAGAGGCCACAAAGGGTGTTCATCGGACCCCAGTGATCAGGATATTATGGCAATGAATGTTACAGAGTATTTCCAGTACATTGTTTGTTTAAGTCGGTACATAGAAGTTTGGTTAGGTACTAGATGCCAAGTGTGGATACAGCCTTAGTATATCAGCTATCTTGTCATCAGAGATAAAGTGCTGTGCCATTGTATACACAGTGTGCTTGGATCTGTCCCTATAAGGTTCTGTTTTATCACAGTCTAAGACGTAGTGTTGGAGTGTGTGGCCATATGTCTGGCCACACTGCCAGAGGTACTTATACCCTAACCTTAGTCTAGCGGTTACAACATCTTCTAATGTAGTGATCTTGTTACTTGCTCCATTTACTTGTTTTAATTGATACATATCATGGTAAACAATTGATTGACTAGTGTTTGTTTGACATGTTACCAGCTAGGACCCGGAGACTCCTTGGTGCGGAGTCTGTAGAGAGAAGTAATCTTATTAGCTTTATGCTGGGCAAACAGCACGATGAGTGTGATGTTCCATATACTGAGTGGGAGCTTGACGCCGCCCTCGCCAGGGGTAGGTCTACTTCCCATGGAGAGGACGGAGTCACCTACAACATCGTTAGACTACTAAGGCGTGTGCCGGGCAATCCATTATTGGTATTGTACAATATGAGTCATGCCGAGGGCCAACTACCCACATCATGGACCAGCAGTATTGTTTTACCAATACCAGGACAGCCTGATGCCTTTCGTCCCATATCACTAACCAGCTGCCTGTGTAAAACCTTTGAGAGGATGGTTCTTGGCAGACTCTTATATAGAATCAGAGAACACATGTCTCCTAACATAAATGGCTTCACCCATGGTAAGGGTGTACATAATTGCATCATCACATTTCTAACTGTGCATGGTGATGAAAGGCACAGATACACCACATTTCTTGACCTAAAAGCTGCATTTGATATTGCCAATAGGCAACTGACATTGTAAGAACTAGCCAAAATGGACATAGGAGGTAGGCTGTTACACTGGATAAGTGGTTACCTAACCAACAGAATGGCTGCTGCACTGATTCAGGGTTACAAAAATGAAGTTAAAGATATGCAACTTGGTGCCCCTCAAGGTGGAGTACTTAGCCCCACTTTGTTCAATGTTTTTATCAAAGTCAATCCCAGTCAGCCCCAACAATATTACTGTTAGCTATGCTGATGATATTCTTATACATACTGAAACTCATCGTGAAATGCATACCACCCTGAACCATGTACAGTCAGCCTGTGAGAACCTCGGTCTTATTATCTCCACTGA